>JAUELU010000022.1:4768248-4779518 GCA_032357145.1 Evasterias troschelii
AAGAGGGTAAAAAAAAAAAAAAAAAAAAAAAACAGGGGAGGAAGAGGGAAGGAAAGAAAGAACTAGACACGTGACATTGCATTTGTGCACAAATGCAGAGCTGTTTCGCTATTCATATTTTCAAATTACTCATCTGAATACCAAATTATTATAGTGTGTAAATAATCAAGTTAATACTACAGTTATAAATACCTTGTGAGATCGAATTCATTGTCTATACTCATATCTTGTAAAACTGTATCGTTAAGGTAATATAACTTGACAAATGATGACGTCATGATGATGTCAAAGTTTTTTTTGAAAAAGTTATGATGTATCAAGCCTATTAAAACAATAATTTTGTTTTTAGCATGTTTTTAGCATGTTAATAATATATGACTTAAAGGGGCAAAAAATTAAAAAAATCATAACAAATCTTGTGATGACGTCATCATAACGTCATAACACATTTGACAAGAACTTGCCATTATCTAACGACTTGCCAAGTTTCAATGCAATCAAACTTTTACTTATGGAGATATACGACTTCAAAAAGCTTAACTATAATGTCACGTCACGTGACCCCTGATGACGTAATCAATCTAAAACTTCATACATATTTTGGCTGCCCAACGATCATCATGTGTATCAATTTTGAAGCAATTACATCAAACTTTGCTACACACATCTTTTCAAAGTGCAATTTGAACAGTTTTCCAACTGCCGCTAGAAGGCACTCTTTAATATTATGACGTCATTGGTATTTTTTTGTTAAAGTAAGTTCTAGCCGCACACTAACATCGTTAAAAGCAACTTCATAACTGTTGCCACTTTTGAATTACGAGGGCACTTCCGTTTTTGACCCGTTTCGACCGGAGGTCGTGCATACTGAATAAAATGAAGCCCTAATTAATCCCTACCCAATCCTGCAAACAGAATCCTACGGTCTCTTGTGGCTGATTTGATACGCATTTTCAAATATTTCAATTATAAACATTTAAGATGACGTCACGTGACAGGTGATGACGTCATTATGACGAATAGAACGATTGTGCGTTATATCAATGTTTTTTTTTACTGAAACAGGAAATAAAAAAATATATATATAAAATAATAACAAAAGAAAATTTAACAAAAACAAGAGCTGTTTCGCTGCGCTGCGCTACGCTACGAAACAGCTAAAAAGAAAAAAGGGGAGGAAGGGGGAAGGAAAAAAGAGCAGAGGGAGAAAAATCGTAAATGTGCAGCTTTTGGTTTATATTTCCGGTGGCAGTATTTTCTTTTCTTCCTTTCGCATTTTTCCCCCCGCCAAATTACTCTTTTATATGGGAGATTCGATAATGTGAGGTGCGAGGTGCGAGGTGAAAGATTTAGAACACCATGACAACTGCCTTGTAATTGTTTAAACTTGCAACAATTAAATATTAATCATTTGAAACTAACGGGCTAATTTGTCCAGGGTTAAATATGTCTCACAACGTTCAGGCATTCAATGGTTTTCCCCCTTATGGATTGTCTGTAGTACTACACTTAATTTTGAGAAACGCCGGATAGTAATGTTTTTTTACCCGCGATGTTTTCAATAAATATGCATGGAACCAGATACAGACCAGATCAAAAATGAATACAAACACAGGTTGCTTCTTTTCCACATTTTTCATTTTAGTCGGCTATGTTCAATCAGGGATTACAAATGTTTGCAATCCTATACCCTTTCCAAATTACACATCACACTTATGCCCTGGTTAAACTAATAATTTCATTTTTTTAACAGTAATCAGATGATTATTATTATGTGACACCACTTTCGCAAAACAAATGTTTATCTGTAGGATCTGGGTTTGCCGAAAAGTAGGTGAGAATTTTTTAAATAAACTTTAAAGATTTACAAGAGTGCTTAAAAAGTGTTTTTATTTTGTTATTTTATGCATAAAGAGGCTTGATTTTTCACCCCTAAAACGCCAAAAGCTCAGAGCTCCAGGGGGCTTTGCCCCCTGGACCCCACCTTATCTAGTTTTCTTGTAACTGCATTTAAATTATTTACGTACAGATGTAAGTACAGCATTCTTGTATTGAGGTTGACTTAAGAGATGACTTTCTACATACAATTTCAAGATAAGAAAAATCACCTAAAAACCTACTCAAACTTCAATGGTAAACATTTCCTAACTGAAAACTTTGTTCAGCCGAGATGATTTCCCAATATTATGTTAAAATGAATAACATTTGCACTGTCTTTAACTTTGGACTTCAAGAACGTTTTCAAGCGTTCAGCTATCAGCAAGCTTTTTGCAGAAAATTGTGCATCTTTTGGGTAATTTGTTAAGTACCGTACACAAACCTTTTTATATTTAACCTACTTTGTTTATGATGCCTAGAAATGCTGTAGTGATTCTGATTCTGGTTGAAGTTGGGGCAACAGGTGTAACTGTTTGTCTGTCTTCTATTCTTGCAGAATTAACTACATTTGACATAACAACAAAAGCATAGTCCTGTCTTCCATCAAACTCACCCAATACCAACAAGGCTCACATTTACAGAGTGATTTTCAATCAATTTGCATTACCTTGTTGAAAGCGAAGAGTTAAATGCATATTTTTCATTCCCTCTAGGAAAATTGGTTAGGGTAAAAATTTATAAGTGAAGTTTTCAGCAGTTCGTTTGTGTCCTGCCTCATTATGTTTGCATACAATAACAAAAAAATAATAATAATAAAAAAGCAAACCAAGTGTGGCCTTTTCAATTAAAGAGTTTAATGTTGATGTGTTCTAAAAAATACATTCCCATATTAGTACATTTCTACAACTTGTGCCCAGAAGAGTTTTAAGTGCCTGAAAAAAATTCTGAAATGCCCAGATTTTTGTTTTATTTTTTATTTTTTTACCTCTATATTTGTTCCTAAAATAGCATTGAATCATTCTTACCATGGCATCTATAATGGTCATGTATCTCTTCTTGGTCATCAGTGAAGATTGGTTGATTAGTGTAGTTCAGTTGAGTCTGTCTGTATGGAGCTACTTTAAACAGTCCTCCTGGTCTGATTGAGGTACATGAACACATATCCTTGGAGGGTTGGACCCATCGTAGTCTGTTTCCTTCAGATGGATCCGGTGCTTGAGTTAAGTAACATACTTTATCAGCAGCTGCTTCACCGACAACCACCATAACTAAAAAAATATATACAAAAAAATCACATAAAACTGAAATTAGGCAACGGCTCAAATAATTATTACAAGAGAATGTCAACAGAGCACACTTACAGAAAAGAGAAGGGAAAACAAAACAAAACTTTAAAAAATGCTTTCAGCATGAGGTACATCTTATTCAAATGTTTCCATTGTAATATTAAATGGTTTGCAAGGACGGGAATAACATTGCTTTTTAGAGCAAAACCTTTTTGGTCTTGGAGGAAGCCAAATTCTGGTGGGGCCACAAGGCCAGTAAATAGGGAAAAACAAAATTGGATCAAGGGCCATTTTATTATCACTAAATAATAAAACAAACTAATAAAACAAACATCAAACCTAATGCATGACTTTATTTGATTTTTTTTGTTTTACTAAATAAACATCTTTTTTCCAGGGGAAAAAAAAAGACAGCCAGATGTCCCCCCATATAACCTGTTTGGTTTGCACTGTTGGGTTTGGGTGTATACAGACAATGTATTGTTACCCAAACCTAATAGTGTCTTAGCATTGTGTCCACCCATTATCTCCGAATGGCTTCTGGGTGGTGAACCCATTGAAACAGTTTACAAGAAGAATAATATTTATAAATTATGCCTTATTCATAGACAAACTGTAACTTGTCATAAATAATTTCAAAAAGTCAGTAGATGAAGACCAGATACCGAAAACTTTTTCAGTAAATGTTAATTTCATGGAACAACACTGCACATATAAAACTGACTACTTTTCTGGACTTGAACATTTAATGATAAATAATTAGTGTTATTACGCGCCAACATTGTCCGTGTGACTTTGTAGTCATGTGTTGGAAATTAAAACATTTATGAAACTCAAATTTTCTTTGCCTCTACCCAGCTGTATTTGTGAGGTAACTTGTAATTCATTAAAAACACAAACAACTCAGGAGCCACAAATGAAAGAGGGCTTTTAATATCAATTGAAAGATGGAAATCTAATTATATTACAAAAAGAAGAGCATTTTTTAAAAAGGAAATTCTAAAAGTAGCTCTTGTTAACTAACTTGTCAACAACAACAGTCCAGAGGGGCGACAGAAGCTGCTTCACTAGCGAGCGAGTTTCCCCGATTGGCCCGCAGGGGCCACCAGTCAGTTCTTCGACAGGGAGTCGTGCTGGCGCCCCCTACTGGCCAATCGGTCCTCGCTACAATACTATGCTTTTTAACAAAATGAGCATTTATTAATGGGAACAAAATAGTAGAGATTGGAGAATCGGACTTAATCGACTGTTTAGCAGTTTAGCCTTGCAGGGGCAGGCCAAGCGATACTGCACAGCAACAATAATTCAAACAAAATAAGAAACTCATAACAACCTACAGCACCCTCTCTCAATCAATTGTTCGCATTAGACTGGTCCCCTGTGGGATGTAAGATGTAAAGGCTATGGCTTTGAATCTAAAGTTGATTCTATGGTTCTATAAAACAAGGTCGCCCTCACTCACACAATCTCAACAAAAAAACAGCCTGGGTTTCTACATATTGATAAAAAATATATCAGTAAAAACTAGAAATAACTTTTTGTTGAAAAAAAAAAAATGTGTTGATGTTGACATGAGAAAATTATCGATTTCATCTTGAAACTGAGGTCTACATTCATGGTAAGCTTAAGTCTGAAAACCTTTTGATTTATGTGACATAATTATATAATTACGTTTTTATTTATTTTGTTCAAACCTTGACCAGAAGTACAGAAGCACACCTTTGATTAGTTCTAGAATCATTAAAGTGCTTTCAGACAATGTAATAGTTATTGATATACCTCGTTTTGTAAATATTATGTAGAGACACTTCTGTTATGTATTGTAATTTTAGGGAACAACAACATTATTACTATACTAACTGTTTACAACGAAAGAAATGATGTTTGCAATGTAAACACAGCAACAACTGACAAGAATGCCCCCATACAACACATTACCGTCATAGTTTCCAGCCTACACAACTGTAAACAACAAGCATACGTGTGTAATGGATGCCACCATTTTGTATCTATAGTGCACCACACTAAATAAACTCCCCTAGCTACCAACGCTAAATGATAAATATTCAAAAATACTCAACAAATATTTAAAGTCTCTCAGCCTCTTGAAAACCAACCAAACATATTTTCGGACAACTAAACTTCAGATTCCTTTCCAATTTTTGGCAGGTTAGCCAGTTGGAATTTTTGCTATTTACCCCAGAAAAAAACCTACCTCGATAGTGTGCTTATCCCCAAACCGACTTGCTGCAAGTTATCTTGAGGCACTCCTCCAATTCCCAAGCTAAATAGGACCAACTTTAAGCCCAAATTTATCAAATCTCCTCAAAAGTTGAAACACAGAACCCCAAGTTGTGATAGACTCTTATAATTACACAATCTATCAGTAACATGACCCCCAAAGCGTTATAATTCAAACATACTGTGGGTTTACAAATTATGATAATCAGCTTGTCGTTTGAAAATTGGCCTATTAAAGTCTGGTGCACCTTTAGTTTTCCTACATAAATCTCTGGTTTGGACCAGAAATAAAGGTCACTTGGGGTCAAATAGTGTGTAAGAGATTACAAAGCAACAAGATCTTTCATATGGTGCAAAGATCTTGATTATAGTATTTAGGGTTCTCAAGACAGGAATTTTTGAATATTAAATGCTAATTTTACATGTTGATGTTATGACATCATGTATGATGTCGTCGATAAAATCGTCATCCCAATAAAGATGTGGTATATCTTTACACTCTGATCTAAGTACATGATATTTTAAAGTCTGTACGACCTTTAATTTTTGCAAAAATTGCAGAAGAGTGTCAAGGGATAAGACACACACACACACACACACACACACACAAAAGTCCAACAACAAGTTTTTGGCTGTTTACCTAAAAAACCCAAATATGGCCATAGCTCTTACATTTTTCCAGTTGCCTTAAACGAGTGCAATGCATTTTATTATAATAATTATGATAATTTTGATAATATTATGGGGCAAATAATTCAAATGACCGTATTCTAAACGCTGCTGATGTTTTCACTGGCAAACGGGGGCAACAATTTAATTAGGTGGTTTTTGCGTGTGCTTAATTTCATATCAGAAAGGTTTGTAGTTTGTTATATTACAAAACACTATTGTGCTCCTGTCTTTGTAAAGGCACAACTGCCAAGCCTGTGGCATCAAGGTTGTTCAATTATATACTATATAGGCCTACCAAGTTTGTGTTTCGTTTAAAGGGATAATGTAGCATTGGTTTAAGTAAAGTAAATTCATCCACACCAAATGATTAGTTAGAAACACACTCCTCTGAACCAACCTGGACAAATCAGAAAACTCAATATTCATCACGTCTTAGTAAAATGCAATAAGTTGATGTTTTATGTTTTGTCAGAGATTTTGTTCAGGTTCTCACCTGGCTTATACTTCATTGACTAATTTGGTCTTTAATTTAGTGCTATTTTTCATCTTTAAGACTATTCAAGATCCACTCAATTTTTTTCTGGAGAAGTGAACTTGGTATGAACTTGATAACCAGTAGGCTTTCGGTTTTAATCTATCATAGTTTTTCTAGATATTATTTACTAACAATCGGATACTTTGTCTTGGCATACATAAAATAACCCCATGGGTTTTTTCTCTCGCAAAGGTTGAGCCGTTTAATCATCTCTTTCTGTATTTTCAATAAGTTAATTCAAAATTTGTGTGAATCTTTCCATATTTATTCATAATTTTACTATAATCTGTACTCATCAAGGTTATTTAGTAATATACTGAAAGCCTAAATGGATACAATAGTATTGGTTTGGTATAAATAGAAATCATCTACACCATATATTCTTTTAGAAACAAGCTAAATACAAACTAAGACAAAACATCAAAGCGGTCATCCTGTTATTAGTTTTGTCATGGATTTTTTCCGCTTCTTTTATTTTCAGGATCTTTAAATGCTACTTTCTTGAATTGACAGCATTTCATCACACAATTGTTTTATTCTGGAGAATTGACACTGCTGGTAAGAACTTGATACATGTAGGATAGAAATAAGCCAGGGTGATTTCAGGTTTTCAACAAATTGCCCTCGACTTTGACAGACAGACAGACAGAAATTAGTCCAATAACATACCAGTGAGTTTTTATAGATTGGAACTTGGGGCTTAGTATCAATTCCTAACCCATCACTTTGTCTTCAACTCAGTACTACTAATTTGTGTTTTACAAACGATCTAAAAAGTACTGGAACAGACATTACATGTACATGAATTCTAGGGCCCAGGGAGCCAGACTCATTTCAGCATCATTTCTGAGCAACAAATTAAATTTAACTCTGATTCTGTGTAATTTTAAGACTGATTCCAGGTCACAGTGACCCTAAATGGGCCAGTATGACCTACTTTAAGACATTATAGCATCACTATGGTGGTATCATTTTCAAGTGCAGATCTTGATATATTCGTGAAGTTTAAAGGCCAAGTAAATTTGGCAAGAATGTCTTTGTTAGCTGACATTTGCGCGGGGGGAGAAGGACAAGTAGAGAGGGAAAATATACCAAATTTGTTTTACAACAAAAAACAGGGTGTTTGGCTTTAATATAGTTTGTGTAACTCAAAAGTTAGATCAAATACAATATCTCATTGGGGTATGTAATGGTATAATTATAAAGCCTTGAAATCTGCGCCTTAAAGGTGACAATGTGACTTGATGATTTATTGTGAAGTGACCTACATCCCAGCTTGAATAAATGCAGTGTTGTTTTGTACAAATAACTCTAATAAAACTGTACCTTTATGGTAATATAACATAACAGTTGATGACGTCATAAAGACATCAATCCATATTTCATGTATAAAATATGGCCTCCCAAGCCTGGTGCAAGAAGAATTGTTATTGTACCTAGTTTTTATTTTCAGTAAGTATCAAGTGGTCTCAACTTAACAAAATTGGAACAAATTATGTTTTGAGGTCATAACAATGTCATCACATCTTATTTGTGCAGTAAACATTGCCGCCGACAACATACAAATTTTCAACTTAATCAAACGTGTAGTTTGGTAGATACAAGGGTTCAAAAAGTGAACTCTTAATGTCGTACCACGTAGCCACTGATGACATCTTTAATCTAAAACTTCACCAAACATAAAGTATACCAAATTTCAAGCGATTACCAGAAACTTTACCTCAGACATAAACTAAATGTGTATTTTGAACTGCTTTATGTATGCCGCTAGATGGGGCTCTCGGATTTTTTGGACAACACTGGTACTACGATTTTATATTGGACTCTTGCAAGACACTAACATTGTTGAAAAGAACTCCATTATATTTACAAATTTCAAACTACACAGCACTTCTGGTTCCGACCTGAAATAAAGGTCAAACTGGATCACACTCGGTGTAAGATCTCGAGTTTCAGTTTTTTGAAACATTTTAACTATTCACATTAGTTTTTAATTATATATTTGTTGATCGTTCATCAATGAAAACATAAGCGTTGCCATCTACCTACAAAGTCCTAAAAACATGTTAAGTTACAAATCCGTACAGTACCTACGTTTTGTAAAAATTGCAAGACAAGGTCCAGGGAGAAGGAAGTAGAAGGGGACAAAATAACAATAGGTTTTAGGCTGTCAGCTGAACACCTAAACACAAACAAAACCAAGAGGTGTTCCAGGCATTGCTCGTCATGCGAAAAGTGGGAGCAGCAAAGTGAAAACAACATCTAGAATTATAATGCATCTCTTACACTTGACACACATATCTTGTATCAAAAATAGTGCAGAGCCAAGGATGGCAATGGCAGCCATTTTGTATCTAGTTAAAGTTTATAGCAGACAGGAAACGTTCTACAACTCTTTTTTTTTTAAAGCAAACCCACATGCTAAGGATAAAACAATGTTCTCCCAAACTGCTACAGCATGGCAGTTTTTATTATTAGCCCCCTATTTTGGTTTTCAGAAGAAAAACATTTATTTTGCCACGATTTTACACTTACGGTTTTTTAGTCACCAATTATGTTTGTAGTGACACAAGAAGAACATGTTTACGATTTGTACCTAATGAGCTTGAGCCTGCTAGTCCAGCATGAAACTGTCAGTATTTGTACTTGTAACCTAGTTTTACAAACGGAAACCAAAATCCAGTTTAGTGGCCATATTAAATTACTTTTACGCATTTAAGCAACAAGTGATATTTCAGGACTATGTTCATTAAAAAAATAAACAATGGAAAAAGGGACTAGTTATAGCTTCTGGGGACAACCAAATCATACCCCATAATTGCACAAAAGTGGAATTTTGAGTCCCAATACATACTGATGTGTCTAAAGTGCTTCAATGAGAGTGCTAAACTTGACAAGCCACTTTTCAAGCTAAATTGCTACTGAATTGAGGCCCCTGTTGAAGTATACCTATTGGAGGGCCAATATGTAATACCATATACAGTAAACATACAGTTCTTATATTGTAAACTATTGGTACCAAGGTAAACAACCGTTGCCATAAAACAACATCCCTCCTCTTTAGCTCTTCTTTCATTTTATCATGACTCTGAAAAGTCAGAAAATAGATTGGTGGTGATCAGGCGGTGATCAGGCTCATAATTACCCTCATCCCCCAGCTCCTGTTTAAGAATTGACTCATTGATATATGAACATTGTACAAAGCCAGCTTGGCAAAAGAAGTATCCAATGAACTTACAACAATAACAAAACAGTGTAGGACACTGTTATTTATTAAGGAGGCTGTAAATCACTCCTGCGAGTGATGCACAGCAGTTTGACCTGATTGACAACAGGTTGCACACGTATGTTCTACAAGTATTGAGCAGCACAAAGAGTTAGTGTCAATTTCAAAACAGAAATAACAGCTGCCTACAAATTATTATCAGAACAAAGGTTTTATACACAGCTTTGAACAGCAAGAAAACAAATGTATATCTGTAGGATTTAGTGTCTTTCTGTATACTCTCAATGGTGAAAAACAAAGCAAATTTCATATCACATTAAATACATTTTGGCTCTCGTTTTTGCAAGGCAGAATGTTACAATTGTTGATCAAACTTATAGAAACAAATGATACATGGGCTTAGGTAGGATTTATGTTTATGTACTCTGACTACTCGGGGTTTTAAAATGTTGTGTGATGTTTATCCAATTTGCCTTAAAGGCAGGGTATACTTTTGGTAACTGGTGTATCCCAACATATGAATAAAATAACAAACCTGTGAAATATTGGCTCAATTGGTCATTGAAGTTGCAAGAAATAATGAAAAAAGAAAAATACATGTTGCAAAGAAATGTGTGCTTTCAAATGCCTAAGAAAGACTTCAAGCCTGAAGCCTTTCTCAGGTTGAAATATGTAAGTGAGAAATTACCCCCTTCTCAAAAACTACATTACTTCAGGGAAAGTCGTTTTTCGCAATGTTTTATACTGTCAGAAGCTCTCAGGTGCTCCTAACCAAGTAAGATTTTATTTTATGGAAATGTAATTCTTGAGTAATTACCAAAGTGTTCACTACCTTTAAATTATGTGCATGAAACTATTATGTCACCCGGCGAATGCTGAACAGTAATGATCTCTTATGGGGTCACAAACGAAGGAATTTCTACCAGGAAGGTTTGGGACTGATGTCATAAAATATTGAGCTTACATTTTACAGAGTTCAAAATCCCCGATTTGAAAACTTGTGGAATTTGTGATTTCCTGATTCTTTCCGGGAAAAACAAATCTTAAAAATCTCTTCAGAGTTATAAGGACATAATTATATGAAGAACTTTTATAAAATATTTGCAGCATTATTTCAGTGTTTCACTCATTCCAAACCCCCACCGTAAACTAAAAATCATATAAGTAGCCTTGTTTGAAAATTTGATAGACACTGGTTTAAAGAAAAGAACTTTCATTTTAATCTGCGTTAAAGGCAGTGGACACTATTGGTAATTACTCAAAATAATTGTTAGCATAAAAACTTACCTGGTAATGAGGAATAGAGAGCTGTTGATAGTATAAAACATTGTGGGAAACGGCTCCCTCTGAAGTATCGTAGTTTTTGAGAAAGAAGTTATTTTCCACGAATTTGATTTCGAGACCTCAGAATTAGATTTTGAGGTCCCGAAAT
>JAUELU010000022.1:4794547-4804696 GCA_032357145.1 Evasterias troschelii
GAATATTTGTGTAATGTATATGATGTTTTTACCTCCGAAAGTAATAAATGAACTAAAATGAGATCCAAGTTCACTGATCACTGAATATCACTTTACATCGGCCACTCTTATTTCCAAAATGTTAATACTTTTTGGCAACCACAATGTATACTATATACAAATCCGAGTAACATCTTTACGACCAGGAAAGTAAGTGCCCATTTGTATCACTCAGCAGCATCCCACCTACATCACCCACACTTCGCATATCTGCACGCAACCAATCTGACGTTCAATAATTGGCCTGAACATCTGACGTCACACTTTGAGGCTCATGAATAACGCCAAATACCAGAGTTGAGCGCCTGGCGGGTTCCCTCGTGATTTACATTTGACTGCGCATTAATTTCACATGTACATGTATATTCGAGTTCAATTCACAGCTACATGTGTACTGTCAGCCAACAACACTATGTTATATGTGTCAACATTATGCCAAACTGAATGCAGACGACCGATCACCTTGGACCTTGGATTAAAGCTTACGTCGCTGCACATTGATCCAATGAAATGATTGTACATGTAGGCCTATCCAATGAAATCGTTGGAAGCCTGTTATAAAACGAGTGCCTGTCTTTATCATTGTGGATAAAAACAGGGGACCAGTGTAAGTTCCTCTCACAGTATTCTTGCTTGACCAACACAATGGGTGCGTTCATTAAAGTCAAATGAAAACAACGCAATTTCGAGGCATATTTGTGTGGATCACTGTATTCTACTTTTAAAACACCTTAATTTCTAACCACACGCTATTTATAACAAACGGTTTCAAACGCTTTTCACAGCCCAAATCGCCCAATCCGAGGCAACGTCGTGTCCCTTTAGATGGCCTTAGTATGGTAGGGAACTAAGTAAAAACATCCATAAAGCCAATTTGAAAGTATGAACAGCTTTTAAGATTTTCTTTCTTCAAATAAGTTTGTCGGTTAATGGAATTCGCACTCTGATTAAACAATTCTTGCCACATCAATACAGCTGTAATGCCTGTTAGTGTTTGTACAAAATATAAATATCAACTGGCTATTTTCTTCTCCCTCTTAAATTGCAGATCTTTATTACTGTCTGACCTCTTAGAATATTTAACTGGATAATATTATATTGGATAAACGACATTACAAAGATTAAAAGTTATTGGTTGAGTTTGTACTTTCTTCACATAAGGATTGCCAATAAAGTGCACCACCAAGAGAGTTTGCCTTCAAGATGTGTTTTTCAGGATAGGACGATCGATGCAGAGGCATTCACTAATTTATAAGTTTTGCGCAAAGATGCACCCTGAACCTTTCGCTCGTCCCCAGCGCCTTGCCTTAAAACCAAAGGCGCTGGGATGGGCAAACGTATAAAGCACGCTCATTGATTAATGCTCAGTCCCATCGTGCATCACACTCACATTGCACGCATAACGTACTTCCTGAACAAGAATCTGTGCAAGCTAATTAGCCCATCCCAGCGGTCCTGGATAGGCCCGCTGGGAACGAGCGAACCTGAACCTTTGCATAATAATATCGCAACACACACGCCAGGAATGACCTGAACACGGTCCTTTATTTGTTGGTGACCTGCATTTTGGTAACTAGCTTACAGCTTAGATAGTAGTGTTGTATTTGGTGGCCTATACTTATAGTTACCTACGCAGGCCTAAATGGCTCATAGGTGGGAGTCCGTCAAAGTTCAATGGTCTAAACAAACCGTAGGCTTACAGAGTGTGACACTGACACGTCTAACATTGCCGTTGGCTGGATTCGGACTGCCCGTCAGCCAGGCTGCGTGGTGCAGCAAGATCGGGGTCACGCCCGACTGGTTTATTGTGTAATACTGTCTTTACACTACAGTAGTTCAACTAACGTTGGCTTTGTTTATCCTGTGTTTAAAGAAGCTATTATCTATGGAGATTTGCAACTTCAAGCCCAAACATCTGACTGTAGTTAATGACAGCAACCATTAACCAAATGCACAAGTTCACATGTACTTCACGTACAGCAAAGCGCGAGCTTCGGTAATCGTCATGTCTTCTATCTATCTGGATAATGACAGTGGACCAGTCTAATACAGTGTATACTGTACAAAGTTGCCTGTCTTTCTTAGTGGCGCTTAATGTAAGTCATTGCCATAGCTGTGTATTAAAAGAGTTGCTGCGACAACTCTGTGTTTTCGGAACGAAAAATGGCCTATAATTTATAAGCCATTTTTCGTTCCGAAAACACATGTTGGCACTTAGGGTGCCAGACTAGCCTGTACAATTTAGGTTAGCCACATTTGTAACTCTTTCAATAAAAAGTTTTGAGCCATTGAAATTAGAATAATCTTACATCATATGTATAGGCTAATACTTACTATATAAAAAAAATAATATATTCGCTTTAATACAACAGTAAGGTTTGGTTGGGGAGGTAGATAAAGGGGTATTATTAACTAACAGACAAGATTATCGTACTCTAAGAACTACGAGTTTCGTTCCGCTATCGTCTCCACGAACCTCACAGAGTGACATGTACAAAATCATATAAGAAACTTTTTGCCCTTTTACATGCCTGCAGCCTATACAATTCTTTGCTGAAATCAGATCTTGCCAAAATTAGGCTCTATGTGTTCTTTGTACTGTCATTGAGCATTGCGCTTGTCCAGATACGCAACAGTTTTTTGCAAAGTTGATGAATTCTCACCGTTTTTCTCAAGCCCTAACATCTGACTGTAGTTATTGATAGCAACCATTAACCAACTGCACAAGTTCACATGTACTTCATGTACGGTAACAAGTAGTATACATGTAGCTGCTTTCGCTGTTTATAAATGGTATGCTGCGCGCAACGCAAATTTTGCGGAGTGGATATTCTGTACCCTGCTCAACGCTCAATGAGAGTACATATTATACAAAGTACACAAGATCTGGGCCCAATTTCATAAAGCAGTTTAGCAGAAAATACTGCTAGACAAATTTCTATGCTAAGCAAAAATTGAGGGTAGCACCAGTCACAGCAATGCAAAGTTTATGTAGTTTTGGTTGGTAACCTGTTTCTGCTAAGCGCTGAGCAAGTTTTTGTGCTTACAGGCTTTATGAAATTGAGCCTGGATTTTAAAAAGTGATGTAGTCATTCAAAGGTTAAAGGCAAAAGGTTTTGAATGGGATTTTGTACATGTCACTCTTTGATGTATGCGGAGCCAAAAGCGAAATGAAACTCGTAGTTCTAGGAGTATGATTATCTAACATAAATATGTTGGAAACATCAATCACAGCTACACAAAATGTTTATGGCAACTATAAGGCCCTTTTTACAAGTTTGCTGCTAACCACAATCCTTTTACGTAGCAGGCAAATAAGTTTACTTAAATGTTTAAGACTTGATAAAAGAATATTTAATGGAGCTAATAATGTGTGCTACCATCGTATTGACACAAAAATGTCTTTGAAGTATGGATAACAATTGTCTTATGAAGCTTAACATCACCGTTACCTTTACACTACCATTATAATACTGGGTATAATAAGTGATATGTTATACCATACCAGTAAAATATAATATGTATATTATATCACTAAAACTTTTATGTATAAATAGCTGGCGATGAACCATATAAAAGTATTTATTGAGATCACTATACTTATTTAACAACATAAATAAGGACACTACAAAATTGCACATATATTTACTAAGTACATACATAGTACACCGTTTTATCCTACACAAAGTATAGTCCTTTATATACATTTAGCATTTTGTTCGGAATATATCTATGAAACTATGGTTTACAGCAACCAAATCAACTGCATGGCCAAGTTAGCCGTCAATGAATGCAAGAATATATTGTAATACATAGGGCAGATAATTTGTTAGTGGGAGATTTTTTTGAGAATGTTTTTCAAAGCAGAAATAGTGGGTAAAAAAATGTCGTCTACAAAATGTGTGTGTTGTCATCTACCGTTTGAGTCTGTCTTTGTAAACAATGTGGGTTTTGAGGCAGTGTATGGTAGGGAAGGCACTACATACTAAACTCCACAGCGGAGACTAACCCATCGGAGACTAACCGAGCGAGAATGAATGAATGAATGGGACTGGTCATTCGTGGGATCGTCGTGAACCGAGAGAGGAGTATCAGCACACGAAAAGTTCCGAACCGCTGTAGAGGTTAGTTTTTAGTGGAATCCGTATGGTAAGACGTGTCTTATCCGAGCAGTCGGGAACACAGGACCCAGGCTCTGGTGTTGTCAGCAGCAGAGTTTGGGTTTGATACCCAGACATGACACTTCTACCCTTTGAGCAAGGCACAGTGACCATAATTGCTTCGTAAAAAGTTTTGAATGTAGTGTATTCTGCTGTACCAACCAGGCTCCCAGTGGGGATACCCATGCCTTCATCATGTATACGGCTGTTTAATGGGGTAACCCTTTTTCAGCCCCAGGTGTAGGTGGCAACATGCCACTGGTGGCAGTTAAGTTTAGCCCTCACCTTCAAAAGGCCATCCTTGTAAGCGATGTCTCATAAAAAAATAAAAAATAAAATAAAAAATCAATTGCATGGTGAGGTGTCAATGTATTATTCAGTTTGCATTAACAACATGTGTATATATCTATTAATTTGTGTTCATATGTTCGCTGTAAACTTGTCTTGCTTCTTATTTTACTGCCGCGGAGCAGATTTGGGAATTCAAGAGATTACTAAGAACTCACTTTGCGGCAGTGAAGTTAGTGACCAGAAGTCACGTCTTAACGGTAGTAGTAGTCCTGGCAGTTTTCTCAATTGCAGGTAGTAGTTGAGAAGCAGTGAAGTTCTTTTCAGAACCAAGCAGTCTCCCAAATATGCAGTGCCAATAGAATAAAAAGCAAGAACATTTCTCAAATAACAAATGTACACAGCTAAAAAGTAGAAATATAAGTATTTATGTAGAAGTCACAAACATTCAATTTTGGATGAGCATGCACCACAGTGCATGCTCGACAACAGCTCGCAGCGTGAGGGTGGGGTACATGCACCATGTTAAGGTGAGCCAAGCAGTTGTGAGTCGTTCGACCCACGTACGGTAGTGTTCGGGACCGGGAGCCCGAAGGGACTATATGTGGGAGTAAACATGATGCATGGCATCATGTATTTTCACGAAGTCCGACGAGACGTCTATGAAAAAGGAAAAGGGTGGGCCGAGTATTAGTAAGTATTTATTTCTTTGTACACTGCACGAAGTTTGAAATATATAATGTTCGCCCTGTGTCCGTATAGTGCCTCCGTGTGTATAGGCTGGGGTCACCATTGAATCGGGTGATGTGTAATCGTTTAGCTCTACACTTAATCGCTGCAATTAAATATTAACTATCCTTATGATCCGAGTGCCCACAGGTGGGACATGTTTTTACCTTAACTGTGTATGTAATGTGTAACCATTTATCTCTGCATTCGGGCAATTAAAGCCGTTAAGATTAAATTTGTTTTCAAGATGGACAGAGTAGCGAGTAGCGTTATGCATTTAGTTGTATTTGTTTAATATTTAATTTTGTTCATTAACATTTTGTTGGATGATGTAGGCACCTTGTCCCTTTTTCTACCCTGTAAATGGCCGGGGTCACTCTTGAATCGGGTGTAAGTGTAATTGTTAATCTCTGCACTTGAGCAATTAATAGTAGCCAACAGCCCCTCTTCAAAGAGCGCACATGCTCTCCATTTAAGTGGCAGTAAAATCAGGGCCCCATTCATTCAACGCTTTTCTAAGACATGATACCGAAACTTTGCTCTCCGCCGCCGTTGTAAAATTAATTAATTTTTTGTTGGGATTTTCGAAATACAGTAGGTTGGTCTGCAACCACTGCGCGTACTTTAGATTCCCTGGACTTAGCCGCAGTGGATAAAGCTTGGCGGGGTGAGATAACATCTTCATTCCAGCTCCTCAGATAGTCATCCTTATTGATGTCGGCCCTCAAGAATTCCAGGGCCTCGATTGGAACATCTTCAACCTTCACCAACTCATAAAAAAGCTCAAACTTTGTCATGATCATTTTCGAGGCGTATTTCAACAGCAAACCCAGTGAGAAGGAAAGGAGATGCTCGCTCTGTTGGCTACCACTAATTCTGCAGAGATAAACAATTTCATATACATCCGATTCAAGGGTGACCCCGGCCTACATTGACAGGTTAGCAAAAGGGACAAGGTGCCTACATCATTTAAAAAAAATAAATAAATACAACCAATTAAAACGTATTTAATCTTTGCGATGCTAATTGCTTGAGTGCAGAGATTACACAATTACACATACACATTTAAGGTAAAAATCTGTAAGGGGAGAAAAACTTTTTTTTCATTTTGTGAAAATACGAACGAGACGTACGCATCTCGTTTTTGCTGGGTGGTTTGTTTTTTGGCACAATACACCTAGCAAGTAGATACACATGGTGTTACCCCAAACCAAATATACATTGATACCTCACCATGCAATGCCTCAAATCCCACGTGAATATACATTATTATTATTATTGTGTACAAGCTTTATACGCAAGCTGCCAAGCATCACCACATCACTTATAGAGCACTCATGATGCCGTTATAAATAACTTGATCTAAATCGCATATCACAGTGGATACTCTATAATGTTACCACGATAGTATCGTGAGTATTTTATAGAATGCCTATTGATTATCAGTAAGGGATAATATTTGGTCTTGCTGGAAGTGGTGGTGGTGCCACAGCAGGTCCTTCTAAACTCCCAACTAAAGGATTCCCTGTAACACCTTGAGGTACCTCTGCGGTAGTGGGACGGCAAGGTCTAGTTGGTGGCACAGGAGGAGGAGCAACCATTGGCATTTGGGGCTCCTCATCCAAATTCATCAATGACACGTTCGGACCAAGTGTGCTTGGACGAGATGCTGGAACTGGTGGTGCCCTCCTGGCAGGGACACTTGGAATCCTTGGTCTGTCATCGTCGGTAATATCACTTGTGGAAGAACTGTTGTTGCTGTTAGTAGGATTAGTTGTTGTCAATGCTGTGTTACTAAGCATTTCTTGTGTATTCCATGTTGACAACTTTTCAGGGCTCAGATTAGTGTCAGATAGATCTTCAGATGGACGTTGAGGACGAGATGGAAGAATAGGTGGTGGAAGAGTTGGCATGGATGGTCGAAGATCAGAAGGGACTACTTCTGAAGTAACCTTCCTTGGGCGTGTCTTGGGAACTGGAGGAGGTGGCATGGAGGGCTCTGGCATACCTACTTCAACACCATCTGAATTAAGACAGGCTGGAGGAGACTCACTTACAGGAAGATGCTGAGGCCTTGATATGGGCACAGGAGGAGGCATTCTTCCGATAGCTCCAGCCCCTTTTGACTCCTCTTGCAGAGAATCAGCAGCCATGACTTCTGTCCCTTCAATGACAGCAGTTGGCAAGACTACGCTCCGTGGCCTTGGCACAGGGCGTCGAGGAACTGGAACTGGGACTCCAAGAGCAGAGCTCTGCTGAAGTTTCTCATTTACATCATTATCAATGAGTTCCAAGTTGCCTTCGCTGACATTTCTCCTAATGGCATCTTCCGCATCACTCAAGTCAAACTTGCCTGATTGTAAGTCTCCAGAGCTTTGGACCTGACGCATTGTTGACCCAGATGAGGGATGGGCTTTGAAGCGGGTTGCAGGCGTCTTAAGATCCATTCCTAGGTCCTGGAGAAGCTTCAAGGCTTCATCTTCTGATGAGGCATGTGCTTTGTGACTAACCTCAAAAGGTTTGCTGATCCCACTTGACTGAAAACAAGAAGGTAAAGAAGATGACAAAAATTGGAAGGACTGCTACATGTACACAACATGGCGGATTTCCTCCAATAGAAAATCCGGGTTGTTGTATACTGCAGTACTTTTACTTATCAAGTCTTACCCGGGGCAATGATAGGTCAACAAACCCCTACTCCGTTAATCCTAATAAGACATTTAGAAATTAACCTCCACTGGGCCAGAAAGTGATAATGTCCATTGTCCTGATCTGATACACAGCAAGGAAGAGGGTAACAGGGGAATTGGGGTTGGTGCAAAAAGAGTGTCTAAGCTTTTTCTTTTTCAAGTTTTGTCAGTTCAAAAAGGTATCAATTGTCCATTAATACTAATTAGCAAGGTTCATTCAGGCAGCCCAACAGTGCCACATCAAGGTAATTTTTATCAGGTTGTTTGTATGATTTGTGCTGGCTCACAAGAAAAACATGTAATGTGTATATCTTTCACAAGTTAACTGAACATTTTATTGGCCGAAATAAATTTAAATTGGTTAAATACAAATGTATATGATTTGTTTTATAAACAAGGGGGATTTTTTCTTACCTGCACCAAAGTTGATGACTTTGTGGTCCCCTGGCTAGGTGCTGGACGTGGTGGTACTGGATTTGGTCTAAGCGGTGGTGCACCTGGCCTTTGGGGTGGGGCACCTGGTCTAGGGGGAGGGGCTGCAAATGTCAAATCAGCCCCTTCCTTCGATACTACATCCAAGCCTTCTTCAACCGTTGTCGGAGGTGCAACATTTGGCCTACTAGGGGGTGGTTTCACAGGCTGTGTTGATGGCCTAGGGGGTGGGTTAACTTGGCGAGAGAGGGGTGGGGGTCGAGAGGGTCTGGAAGGTTTAGGCTGAGTTGACTCAGAGGATGGTTCTGAGGAGTCATTGATTGGAGTGGTTGGACGGGAGGTAACAAGTTGGGGTACTAGTGGAGCAGGGAGGACAGGGGTATCCTCGCTGTCTTCAATTGATTCACAATCTCCATCTGCAAGAAAAATGAGTCCATAACAATTAAAACTATTTACAGATAATTCAAGACTACTCATATCTTTAAGTTAGATAATTAACCCATCATCTGTAGCAAACATAATGATAATAATAACAAAGTCTTATAAAGCGCACATATCCACCAAATGTGCTCAAGGCGCTGTAACAAAGGAAACAAAAAAACAAAAAGGGGAAGGAATCAACAGAAAACTTACTTAGCAAACAACGCTATTAACAAATAATGCTCAGTTAACAGAAAAAACACATTGGAATGTAAACCAAGATTGCACAGAACAATTTTGAGCTGTAAAGGAAAAAACCATGAAATAAAGTAGAATAAATAGTGAAAATACATTACTTTGAATCACAAAATTAAAAAAACATCAATAACTCGTTTATGTGAAAGGGAATAAAACAGCAGAACATCGATTGTAAGTTTACAAAAACAATGAAACTAATCAATAAAAACCACTACAGAAAAGCCATATGAAAGAACTTAAACTAAGAGTTTGGCCACCTAAACTCTGAAACTATCCTTGTCAAGTGATTGAGTGCGTACTCATTGTAATTACTTGGGTCCTAAACTGAGATTCTGAGCTGTTATCCTGCTTGGGGCAGTCAGCAGCACTACTGGTTTGTTCAATCAGTATGACACACATGAGAGCGTTTTATGGAAGGGTTCAGCAGGCCTGGAATTACACTGAGGCCACGGAGGTCATGGCCTTCGTTGCCCTGGTCTTGGCCTCAGTGCCCCTTCAAAAGATTCCCATAGCCTTTAAGATTTTCCAGTGGAAGTGCCCTTTGCAAAATGAAAATGGCCTTGCCCTCTTAAAGATAAAATTCCAGGCCTGGTTCAGCCATTACTATGTACCTGTCATGACTGAATGGTTTGGTGCATCGAACCAAGGGTTTGAATCCCAGACATAACACTTGTGTCTTTAGCTATAATGGCTTCTCTTCACTAAGGGGTAAATGGGTACATGTCAGGGCACTAACGGTTCATGCATGGCATGTGATTGATTTAGCTTGGTGTGCTACATACGTAGCTTGGCAGCGCAGGCTGAGATGGTTTAAAACAATGCAGTAAAAGGTGACAAAGGGTAGTACGGTTCGAAGTAATAATAGTAATAATAATAGTGGCTTCTTATATAGCCCTCATATCCCTCACTCAGTGACGCTCAAGGCACTTCAACAGTCAGTATTTTCCTGCAAGGTATATGTGGGGCTACTTAAGTGCAGTGAACATTTTTTAGAATTGTGCTACATAAAAGCCATGAATTAAAAAACAGTTTCACGTGACAGGCCGAATGACCAATAAATAAACGTATGCTCAATGCATGTGGCCATTTTGCCATACAGGCGTGGACACACCATGTTATTGTGCCAGACCCGT
>JAUELU010000022.1:4892165-4903930 GCA_032357145.1 Evasterias troschelii
GTGCCTTCTCCTAGGTAGGCTGTTTTCCAAGACTTACGAGCCCTACCTGCCCGGAGCAATCTGGTTTTAAGGCGCCAGAAACCCGCCTGCACACCTCTGCCCTACGGTTCTAAACAGGGATCGGCACGTGAAGCCAGGCAGTAGGAGTTTGACTAGGAGAGGCTGTTGGAGACGCAGACCATATGGGACATTTCATGGGCGTGAAGTGGCTCAGTACTTCACACAGTCCCGGTCATTCCTAATCCTTTGACCCCCAACATGTGCATAAAATAACAAGCCTGTGAAAATTTGGGCTCAATTGGTCGTCGAAGTTGCAAGAAAATGATGAAAGAAAAAAAAAACCCTTGTTGGACAAATTTGTGTGCTTTCAGATAGGAATAAAAGACTTCTAGCCAGAAGTCTTTTATTATTTTAAACTACGTTATTTCAGAGGGAGTCGTTTCTCACAATGTTTTATACTATCATCAGCTCTCCGTTGCTCGTTACCAAGTAAGCTTTTATGCTAATATATCTTTTGAGTAATTACCAAGCGGTACAATGCCTTTAAAGGCACTGAACTGATAATTCAATTCGATTCAAATCGGCTGGAGCGCAAAATGCTGTTACAACGTTGTGCCGTTCCGTTGTAAGCGCGCCACTTCGGTGTTTCGAACGGTCGACTGGTATATATGGTTATTTGCAACGTTTACTTCACGTTGACTTTTAAAGAGCGATTACAGCATGCTCTGATTTTTTTAGTTTTTATATTTTTCTATTAGATGGAGTCCCAAAGAAGTTACCGTTACCAAGTAAGTTTTTAAGTTAATATTTGTTTTGAGTAATTACCAATTGTGTACGATGCCTTTAAGGTGATCCCCTGGCTGCCACTTCCCAGGTTGTATCGTAAACTGGGATTGAGCAACCGGGTCCACCCACAAAGGTTTATAGTCTCTGGAACCCAGCCGCTATGACCACTGATATATGAAATCAGCGCGACGGACCACAGTTGTCTTCGCGCTAGAGTAAAGTGAGTGAGTTGCAAACTAGTTGAATGTAAGGAATGCACAAAATAAGGAAACTTTTGTTTTCTCTCATTGATAACAGGAGCTGCTACTTGTGTCTTAATACGGACAACGCTTTATAATTGTAAAATGAATATAGTTTTGTATAATTTTTAGGTTACTTTTGTTAGGATCCAAAAACCTCAAAACCGTGAATATAAGCACTCTGCTACTTTTAATACACATTTTTCATTTGTGAAAAATTGTTCTATGTTCTCGTTTAAACACTGGATCAGTAACGGAATGGGAATAAGGATAGCGGGGTGAACCTCAGTTTACATGGGAGGGTAGTGTGGCATATTTTAGCCCGGGGTCATTATAGCTCAAGCGGGCTCTACATCTTTATCTCCTGGTACCTTTAACAAGGTACCTGTCTTCAAGCTGCAGTGGTCGGATGTCTTTCTTCAATTGTATTGCTCATTAGTTAACATCAGTCAAAAATCAATCAATGGTCACACAAAACAACATACGACGGTCCCTCGAACATTTCGATGGACCGAAAAAAAAAAATAATCAAGGGAATTAAATTATTTCGAGGGAATTAATTTTGATTACAAAAATAATTATATTTGTTAAACCTGTCCTTTTGGGGGCTTCCTACAAAGCTTAGTACTAAGTAAATTTTGTTTATTATAACTTAAATATTAATGTTTTCCTCTTTGGCTTGTCAAATGAAACATTTTCTGAACCATCCGAAAAAAAAAAGTGATTCAAAATAGTTTATCTTGCAACAACTGTAGTCCTTCAATCTCCCCAAGTCTGGTTTAACGGTCATATGTTATAAGCATTCGCCTATAATCTCAATCAACTAATCAATCAAGCGGAGGCCGTACAGTATTTTGAGCCTGTCCAGTGATCTTGGTCAAAATTACCGGGTCCAAATGACCAGCTTGTAAGTACGCAGCTCTTTTATGTTAAGCCGGTGTCCCGTTTCAGTCAGTCCATGAAGGAAAAACATCTCCTCCCACGTGAGGCAGTGCCTCATGTTGGTTTTCAAGAGAATTGTTGGGCTAGCTACAAGCTTCGTGCCACTGACGCAGTACCCATCTAAGAACGAACCTTTATACAGTTTCACCAAAGTCAATCAACTTTTTGTTTCACTAGTCATTCCGTTTGTCTCATACTGTCATAGGCCTATGTGTTGGACTTTCTTTATTTGATTGTCCACGTCGTAAATTGTGTTGCCTAAAATCTTATAGCCTTAAGTAAGACGAGAGGTAATCCTCCATTATTGTACCATGCGGACAAACGTCTGGTATTGCTCTATTGTTCCCTAGAACTGTAGGCTTTGCTGGAGAAAGCCAGAAGGTGTTTTAAAAACACGGGGATCTTGAGTTTGATGTCTGATCGTGAAAGAGGGTATAAACTTACCAATCGATACAACCGTTTGAGATGTAGGGTCTCGTCTGTCACTTCTGGTCCCCCCCTTCTCGGTGTAGAATACCACCCCGTTGACATTTTGGCCCGTTTGTCTAACGTATCTGTACCTGGTCAAGGTTTTTTCAACAGCCACAGAAAACTGAGCTTGTTGGGGAGTTTCAACATCTGTGTAGAAAACGAGTAGGTAGTTGTCGAAATCACCTGTCACAGCCGCCCATGAGAAGTCAAACACCGTGTTTCCGAGTGCGATCACATAAAATGTGGTTGGTTGCGGTGGCTTTTGACCTGGAAGGAAGAATAACTAAAAATTGTGATATCTAAAATATACAAATCAAGTTATAAAACACAAGGGAAATTGACTGGATTCTGTCATTTACAAACCTCTGCTTTAACGTGCCGGTGCTATAAAAACTGAGCTAGCCCTATGTTGGTGGACTCCCTTTTTGTTCAATCTATTTGTTCGGGGTGACATTCAGAAGCCATACAACTGTTAGCAGCCGTGTAGTCAGGGATCACGTTACTCAAAAGGTAGCCTTCTGATCGGTCGAGAGACCCCAAACCCACAGGAAAAAATAAAAAATGAACAGACCCGTTGCACTACTGACAACACATGACAATTGCTCAATTTGTTTGACTGTATTTGGTTATGATACATTTATTTAAAAACACGAACCATTTCCACCTTCACTTCCGGTTCAAATAGGGAGCTTTACATTACAAATTATCATAAATTATCCCAATCCGGATGTCGTAAAGTCGGAATATTAGAGAGGTTTCGCAAGCGTACGGATACAGATACAGATACGGATATGACAACCGTATCCGTTCACGTCGGACGCGTGTTAAATTTTGTTTCGCAAAATATAGGTATGTGTCACTTGAGGGCGCTCGCATTCATCATGGCGACGCCCAGAGAGAGGGATGAACTGGTACGTTTTGCGATTTAAAATGACGACGAAGATATGGTTATTTTCCTCATGTTACCAAATTTCGGGCCGAAAACATATAACCCTGATATTGCAAGATTTAGTTTAGAAACTTTAACAGATATTCAGTTGTTAAGTAGCTTCAGGTTTGACAAACAGTCGATCCGACGACTGACCACAGCCCTTCGTTTGCCTGAACGTTTTGTTTGCCCGAATAGAACAGTCGTTAGTGGTCAGGATGCTCTATGTGTCCTCCTCAGAAGGTTGGTTTATCCAAATAGGCTTGTTGATCTGGAACCATTTTTTGGCCGACCTAAATCTACCTTATCATTGATTATCAATACAACTCTGAACTACCTTTATGATATACATGGACACCTCCTGATAAACTTTAACCAGCCCTGGTTAGTCAATAGATTGCAGAGATATGTAGATGCAATCCACCAGAAAGGTGCTCCCCTAAGTAACTGCTTTGGATTTGTAGATGGAACTGTACGGCCCATATGTAGACCTACTCGGAACCAGCGAGTATGTTACAATGGGCATTGAAGTTCCAGTCAGTAGTCGTGCCAGATGGCATGATAGCTAACATATTTGGACCAGTAGAAGGAAGGAGGCATGACTGTGCACTGCTTCATGAAAGTCGACTCGGTGATATGCTTGATAGGCTGCAGGCTGATGGTGTGGTAGTTGCCAATGATTTGCCGTTTGCTTTGTATGGCGACCCAGCCTACCCCATACGTAACTATCTCATATGTCCATTCAAGGGTGCAAACCTCACTGAAGAACAGCAACCCTTCAATCGTGCGATGTCTTCTGTAAGAGAGGCTGTTGAGTGGGAATTTTGAAATTTTTTGACCCAATTTGCATTCCTAGACTTCCGGAAAAAACCTCAAAGTACTCCTCCAGCCAGTGGCGAAATACTATTTGGTAGGGGCGTTGCTCACAAACTGCCATACATGTCTGTTCCACAGTCAAACCAGCCAGTACTTTGCACTAGTTCCCCCTTCTTTGGGCGAGTACCTAGCTTGAACCCAAGTGAATTGTTCAATCTCACCAAAGTAATACATCTTTGGACGGTAATATCCACAGGACAAACTTCTTAATTTAGACACCCTATTGTCATCTGCAATTTGTTACTCGATTTACTATTTGCAAATCTCCCCAGTACCACAAATTGCTAATAGTACTATGAAAGGTTTAATTGTAGCACATAATCTATGTACATTGAATATATTTGTAAAGAAACAAACAACAAAGCACTAAATACAGTCCACATCAATTGGTTTAAAATCCCTGTTTATTTCATTTGAAAATGAAGCGACAATATTAATATAGCATATATAAACATTGCTTAGTAACAGCATAAACTCTTACAGTAAACTTGAATTGCAAGGAATCTACACAAACCAGGTTCTGCTGCTTATACTAACGAATTCTGTGCTCACAGCGCCCTGTAAAACACAAAGTTTTATGTGCCGTAAGCGCAGAATTTTGTGGTAAGCAGAACCATAAAATTTGCCAAGGGACCACTTTCATAAAGCTGGTTAGCATAAAATATTCGATGGCCTTGACAAAAGGCTACACCAGTTACTGCACTGTGATAAAGTACATGCAACTGTAACTGTAAAGCAAATACAATTTGTGCAAATTGTCCTAAAACTGTTCTTTCTTCTTTTCATCTTCTTGAGCCTCTTTTTTCCCCTCCTTCACTTTTGCTGCTTCAGTGCATAATTCATTTACTTCTGTCAGGAGTGCATCACGCTCTGTGAACTCTTCCTCTGTGCCTGAACTGAAAAAACATATAGAAAGCTGTTTAAAAAGATGATTATTTTATTATATATATAAATATATATATATATTGAATCAATTTTTAAAAAGGGAAAATGAGGAAAATGGGTGTTTGTATAATCTTATCTAGTGAACGATTGTGGTTGCTACTGCGGCCAAGATGCCAAGAACATAAGAGGATGGTGGCCGCCTGCAGTGTCCTCCTTCCAAAATAAAAGCATGACCCCCACCACACAAACCCGTTCCCCCTGCCCCCCCCCTAAAAGCAATGCCCCCATCGAAAAAGTCCTGGCTATGTCGCTGCTTTCTTATGCTGTGTGTGGCTATGGGTTTATTATGCTTTTTTAATGAAAAAGATGGAGAAAACTTTTTTTTTTTACATACCAACCAAAAACATCAATGTGATTTCAAAGTAGGCCCTAATGCAAGGTTGAGTAAAACGTTACTTTACTTATGCTTTTAAGGACTGCATTTCTGCTTTTTGGTGTGCCTCGAGTAAGGTTTTCATTCTGTCCTTACAACCTCTGTTTGTGACTGTTTTCCCGTTTTTGAGATTGGAGTTGACGTTATCCACAATGGAGTCCCATTCTTTGGCATTTTTCTCCTTCCCGTACGGATTTATGGCAGCAACCTCCTTCAGCAATGCTATTTCAAGGCCTGGGTAAAATCGTATGGTTGTACTTGTACTAGAAGACATCTCGTAGTTGTAGCAAATTTGTATAGGCTTACTGTAAAAACAATAAAAATCATTTGGTTAATTTTAATGCGGGGGGGTGGCCACAACAATCAAGTCTATTAGTATTATGGCTTGTAATGTTTTTATTTGTCAGTTTGTTTGCAAAGAAAAAGAATACGAACAAGACAAAATCAAAGGTTTTTCACTCGGCTTACATTAAACACTCAACTGTACCTTTGCAAAAATCCAAAAAGAAAAGTGGTTCAAACACAACAAAACATCTAAGGTTAAACGTTTCTAAATAAAAACATATATGTTTACTATTTTACTTTTTACTTGAATGTAATAAAAATTAATAGTGAGGCCTTTAATTCACTTTTAGAAGTCGCCAGACCTAAGCCAAGTATTTATAGATACACGTTGGCCAAGGTTTTGCTAGCCAAATAAACTGCAGAAACATGGAGAATTGATTGCATACTTTTTACATGTACATGTACATGTATGTAAACAGAGTGCATGGTCTTACTCTTGGTGAATAAAATTTTCCAACAAGCATGACCGGTAGAGACCCCGTATACACTGCATTTTCACATCGTTGTGCTTGCAAATGACTAACAATTTTCTATCTATATCAAGCACGATACCAGTGGAAGCAATTCCGTGGGAATTGTTTTTAATCTGGGACAAAAAGACAACTAAAAGTCTGCAAAACAGTATCCGTTTTCTACTTACGTGTATGAGCTGGAGCTCCTGTATCCGTTGCTAACGTGTGTGCAAACATCGATAGTCGTGGATACGTGTCACGTGAACACACAAAGTGTCGACGTATCGGTATCTGTACGTGTATCCGTAGACTTGCGAAACCTCTCTATTAGTGCCGTCTTAAACCTGGCTACTCACTTGACATGATAATCGAACAAACCTTATTTGACCTTTCATTAGGTCCATACAGCAAGCTCAAAGGAGTTACGACCAAATTTATTATAACATTATTTGACATGTGATTTTCATTTTGAACCCACTTTTGCTGTTTTAGTTTTTTACTTTTTACCAAAAAATAACTCATTGCTTAACACATGAACCTTGTAAGCGTTTGGTTTTTAGGACATAGTCTTAAAAAAAAAAAAAAAAAAAAAAACATCAAATGAAAGCATTATGCTATAAGACCCAACGATTGAGTAATTTTCTTTCTTTTGTTGACGTTAATACAGATGAAAAAAACACCCTTAAAAAACACATCCGTAATTGTGTCGTAAAACGAGAACTGTCGCCAACACTGTGTACATTGCTCGTAACGCAATGTATAAACAACACGTAAACACAATAAATACGTAAACAAACTGTAATACGGCATTAAACGCAATATTACGGCGATATTACGCAAGAGTACGACAATAAAGCGCAATAGTGCGCCGATGAAGCGCAATAGTACGACGACATGTTGTTAAAAAAATATATTTTCATGCTTCTTCGCTGCGCTTATACGCATGAAAAACAGTTTCAATTTATTGTAGTACACACAACAAAACACACTTGGAAAACATACATTTTGTTTCAGCATTTAATAAATCATGGGAGTGGGCCGTTGTTAAACTGCCTAGGCCCCCTATTAGTCATGTGACGCATACGGCGGGTACTCCTGTGTGCCATTCAAACTATAAAAACTAAATATACACGTACAATGGTTCTCTGTAGGTATTGGCTGTTTATAATTCACCTTAGACTATACGATGCAGTTTCGTAAGGTTCATCTAAAGACGCCAGGATGTGCATTTCCCTCCAAGGACAAACTATGCTAAGATGTGTAATTCGGACGACACATGTGCACCGATCAAGGTTCGGAGTGAGGACACCAACGAACGAAACTGCACAATTGTTAATTTTTTACAAGTTAATTCCAGTTCATATTTTGGACAAATAAATCGCGATTCTCCGTTTCCCGAATGTGTATAATAAATAGTTTTGTTAGAGACAGGCTATTTATTGCGTTTCAAAATATCAACAAAGTGTATAGTTATTTTTACCTTGAGACCGTTTTCTTTCCTGATGATACAAAGCTTAATTCATTGTTCTGTTTAACGAGGCGAAAACTGTTTATGCTCACAACCTCAAACTGCCAAGGACATGTAATAAGTTCAACAACTTTCTGTTTGCCGTCGGGTAATTTACGTCGTTTAAACAAGAAAATCGAAGCAATTCTTTGAGAACTTGGCTTACAATCTAGTTTTGAAGTTGTATTTAATCATAAAAGGGTCTATGATGAAATTTTAATATTATTAAGAAGTTACTTAACACGTCTACTGGCATAGCGAAACACATACATAAAACCAAAACGAAAAACGACAAGATTATAACTGTTTACTGATAAACAGCCATCAGATGAGTTTTATAGGCAGTTGATGAAAAGGTCAACAAATTGAAATAAATCCCTAAAACGCGGCAGCTGTTTGGGACAAACGTATTTGTTGATAATAGTTTGTTTATCCCCGTAGGTTAAAACGAAATGCTTTTCTTTTGCCCTATTCCCCCAAATGATTTAATTTGTTTTGTAAATGATTGAACTGCCTTCCAGGTTATGGCTACTGTGTAGTTTAAAGGCACTGTACACGTTTGGTAATTACTCAAAATATATATTAGCGTAAACACTTACTTGGCAACGAGTAACGGAGAGCTGTTGATAGTATAAAACATTGTGTGAAACGACTCCCTCTGAAGTAACGTAGTTTTTGAGATAGAGGTAATTTTTCACTAAATAGTAAAAGACTTCTGGCCAGAAGCCTTTTATTCCTATCTGAAAGCACACTCATTTGTGCAACAATGGTGTTTTTCCTTTCAACATTTTATTGCAACTTCAATGACCAGTTGAGCCCAAAGTTTCACAGGTTTGTTATTTTATGCATATGTTGGGATACAGCAAGTGAGAATACTGGTCTTTGAAAATTACCAAACGTGGTCAATGCCTTTAAGTTGAAGTTTACTCAAATTGTAATTTGTTTACTTCTGCAACTGGCTGGTCCTAGTTTTGGGGATGTTTTAAAGACCTTTTAGTGTCTTTTTTACAATTGTATTGTTGTTTTATGTATATCTTAGATCTGTTGGTTAATTACTTAGATAAAGTGTTTTTGGCCTTACCCTTTTAAATTGTTTCACTGTGAAGCGCCTTGAGCGTCTTTTAGGCGGACTTTGGCGCTATATAAGTTTTCGTTATTATTATTATATTATTAATGTTTATGTAAAGTCCAGTGTGTTATTGACATGTCCGTATGCATTGCTTGGGTGAATAAAAGTTCAATTGTTTGCTTAAATAGTTATAACCTTTCTATCATTTTGTTGCACTTCCATCTAACATTGTCAACTGACTGGCGAATTGTGTACATAAGAGATGCTGGCAGCATTTTGGCTTGCACCTCCCAAACAAATAATTGTCCCACGTTGAATGACAATACCTCTTTGATGTGTGACATGGTGCAATTTAGGAAATCATTACATAACTATTGTTTGAGATGATCAACGTGTTCGATTTGATTAATATGACAAAGGGGATGTAACTATTTAAATATGTCAACTTGTTCTGATAGCGTCTCCCGTTTGGTGTTTTAAAGAACAAACGAATAAACTTTATTTAGTATCCTTTTTATTTAAGTTTTTATTTTTTGTTCATATTTACTGCTTAAAATTTAAATTAAACTCAAAGAAATTCCGTAATAGAAAGAGTTAAAAGCAACAATTATTTCGTTCCATATTCTTCCCAAATTGTGAAAAGAAAATGTACCAGATGTTGCCATTTTTTTTTTTTTTTTATAAATATATATATATATATATTTGTTTTATATTTTTTGGGGGGGGCTTATTGGCAACAATGTCTATACAAAGCTGTACATTATCTTGATTGTTAGAGAACGCAGTTTTTTGTGTGTGTCTTCCTTGAGCGGTTTTAGTCACCAGAAAATGTTGGTTAATGAAGCATCAACGATTTACCAACCTTTACTCAAAAAAGCAGGCTTTATAATTTGTATATCATAACTACTGGTATTGGGCCATATACAGATTTGTTTTACTAAAATCAAAACTGGTTTAGAGGAAAAACTTCATAAACGAATACAACAACAGTTTCAGCTGAAGTCAGTGTCCACTTGCTGAGAAGAAAACAGAACTCACTGTTTGTTCACAATAAACTTGAATCCATTCCCTTGTATAGCGATGTGACACCGGTACTCTATCCGGCATAAGCATGCGCGTGTGAACACTCTCAAAACTCGTAGAAATTGTTAAATCTTAATTTTTTTCCCAGATTAAAATTTTTGGGGTTGAAACAATTTCCATGCATATGACGGTAATACTTTAGCAAACTAGACTATTAACATCTTCGGTGATTCTTATGAAGTAATTTATGTTGTGGTAATTGTTTTCCCTGAGTTTTGTAACAATGTACGATCCCCATTTTTAAACAATCCACCCATTCTTTATTCTGAAATAGAAAAATAAACGCACCCCCAATTTAGTACCTAGATACATCCATTAAATGAAATGATTAACCAATTAGTGTGCAAGTACACTTACCAAGACACAGGGACACTTTCAAAAGAGTCAAGAGCAGTACAAAAGTAAAAGAAACTTGATTCGATGCCATTTCGAGTTGTTTCTTTGATTGGTTAGTTCATTCAAGCTGCTTTCCCACGACCCTCCGGTACATGTATGAGTTGATTTCAAAACAGGCACCAGTCTGTGGTTTTGTTTAGTAGTGTGCTGTTGTGCTTAGACACTTTACATGAGCCACTGCACATGACGTCAACGTCACATGTGACTACACCATCTATTTTTAGTTAATTTATTCATCTACTTTTCTGGTTCACTGAATTACATTGTTGTCAGATCTTTTTGGGATGTTTCAACGCCCCTATATCGCGCAATGCATTCCGTGCAAAGTTTCCCCTTTTCTTGCGGTTATTGCGTTCAGTGTCTTGCTTTGAGTGTTACAAAATATGCAACCCGGTTACTACAGCTTTGCCCTTTCTGCATTAATAAAACATAAACTTGCCTGTGAAGATTGCGTAGTTTTTAAGCTTGCGTACCATGTAATGACATGCAAATCAGACCTTAAAAATGGTAGCTGGTGGGTAGACTTTTGCTCATTAAAAATGTTCTGATCAATGATTTCATGACCATTGAAACGAGCAAAGAGAGAGCTGCTACTGCGGTTGACAAACCCGTCTGTTCAGGCAGGTTCAAATGACAGGACGTTTAGGCAATAACATTGCTTGTGGCAAAAACTTGACATTACTGTTAGATTTGTGTTGCTAAAATTAGCATGATTTTACAGAAACGAATGGTCTCTATTAAAAGGGAACGCTTTTTTCCTTTTCGATGGCCCCCGCCGGAAATAATATATTCAATATTCCCGCACTCAATAACCAAAACTCTAATTCAGATTAATTGTGCAGAACACATGCTTAGGCACCCAGTCTCACTTTTATCTAAACCTTACTTCCCCCACCCCCATCCACAACACACCTGTCTTTGGTAGTTTTATAATATTGGTTTCGTTTTTCACTGTGCAGTCTCGCTTAGCTGATTGTAAAAGCCCCTCTCACATTTCTTTAAAACAAAATTAAAAATTATGTGTACCATTTCCCTTTCCTGCTACTTCAGATTTCGTTCTGACCTTTCTCAAAACAAACCCCTTAGAAAAAGAACTATGGCTCCTCAAACGTTTAAATGCAGCTTGCATTTTATTCCTTGTTACTCAGTTAAAACATAGTATCTATAATGGCCTATAAAGTTCAGCTTTTTGAACATTTTGAGTACGTCCCAGTTTTTGTTTTTTTCCTCTCTGAAACATTAAAGACTCTGGACACTATTAGTAATTGTCAAAAAACAGTCTTCTTACTTAGTGTATCCCAACATATGCATAAAATAACAAACCTGTGAAAATTTGAGCTCAATTGGTCGTCG
>JAUELU010000022.1:4921630-4945861 GCA_032357145.1 Evasterias troschelii
AAGCTAAAAGTTGTTCTTGATTCTGTTAATCAAGTCAAAATTCAATTTCAATTCTTACGTGCGCGAATAATGGGGATTTGTGGATACATACAGTGCCCCAGTTAGGATTCAGCTTGGCCAGACATAAAAATGGGCCTAGAAACTAGATTGCTTTCCGTGTCTGACAATAATTATCATTATCCAAAAATAGCATATAATAACTTACTTAAGTTCCTAAACTATTGTTTGTAACAAACAATAACATACAAAATAATAAACTATATACAAAAATAATAAATTATTTTAAAATTGATTTTTTTGCCATAATTTTGTTTAGTGCGAATAAAAGCTCTATTATTCTCCAACAAACCATGATAATAGCAGCTATTATATTAGCATGACTAATCTTTGCTCATGGTGGTACAATTTCTGGATTAGATACAGCACAATACATACCGAGTTCCCTAAAACCAAAATCATCGCCACAATGCATATTGCAATGAGAACAATTGCTATCACTTTGAATGGCCGAACCACTCGAGTTGTCGACGTGACGGTCGTCTCATCGGAGTTCATTTTGGCGTTTTATTTCAGAGGAATTCCTTCTAGACAAGATGACAAATGATATCCCAGTAAAAAACTCGGCAACTCTACGGCATACCAGACGAATGTCAGGAGTTGACAAAAGCTTATTCTAGCAGAATAAGTACAGCGGCCAGTGTTGTTTGCAAATTCCTGAACACTAGCGTCATGCTAAGTTTACTTTCTGTGCTAGAGCCAAACATGTCAATAATCCGCGTGTGTATGTCAACAGTGGTTCCACATCGTAAGATTCAAGTGCACATTTGCAATGCCGAGTACCAGTTGATATTGGGAGTGGTGGATTTTTATATAGAGGGCGCTTAAATTTAAAGGTAAACATAGGGGGGGGGGGGAAGAGAGGTCACTCTTTGCAGATTCAGTCGTGATAGCAATTTGGGCCTAGTCAAATTATTCTAACACTACCCGCCAAACCCTTTACCATGCATGGTCTCAAATGAATCTGGATATTTTTCAAAACGGTGCGCTTTCCAAGCCTAAAATTTGTGTTTCACAAAGATCCTTATTCCTCAAAAACCTGGATATTTTCGAAACGGCGCACCAAGCTTCCAGCGTTTCTCAGACAATGAACACATGTGTTTCGAGCCCCTTCATGCATACTGTTGCCGACTGTTTCATGTTTCCACCTTTTAAAGCATTCATTTCCTTCTACTCCTTGTACTAATGTGCTCATAAATGACCGCTCTTTCCATTTTACGAATGAAATAATCCCCTGATGTGATAACCAGACCCCCCCCGTTCGCCCCTCCCACATATTTTCTTTTATACCAGAAGGAAACGACGACTGAGGGCGCCATACCACATGTTGTGCACATAAAACAAGCAACACTAAAATTGTGCAGATTTTGGAAAGAAACTGAAGAATTTATTAATTGTCTTGAAGAAGAAATGACGGAAGATAGCAGGACATGCTGGTTTCAGTATTCTTTTCTTTCAAACCACGTGTGAGTATGCTGTATTTTTTCCAGATTACAAAGAAATGGGGCGGTTTTCATTAATCCATGATTTTAATTGAAAGTTTTTGTGGGAATTGTTCAATTTCAAGTTTCCCGATTGTTTTGTTATTTATTTTATACAGGAAAGCTGAATATGATGATAATGTCTGTGTTGTTGGTGTTTTTGGAAAGAGCCATCGCTCCAAGGGTTTGATGTTGAATGATGTCATCAATAGCAATACGTTTCAACGAATCGAGGTACTACTTCATTATTTCTGTGCAGTCAGTCAGGCTGGCTTTAGTTTGAGGTTTTGGGTTTTTTGTTTGCTTCCAGTTCCATGCCTTTTTTAAGTGGACCTCGGCTAGCCGGTTCGATTCTTGCACTGAAGTCTTGCATATGGATGATGGGATTAGCAGTCCCTTCCTGACTGTAATTGCAAATTTCAGTTTTAGATGTTCAAGGAAAACCCTCAAAAATGTTTCTTTTGTATCTAACTGAAATTTCCTTCATTGTCTTCTGTAGTGTAAAGAAAAAGTTGGTGTGAAATTGAAATTGAAGGATGAAGGTACTCGACTCCTACCCCTAGAACTAAGACACATGAGGTTCAATCTGCTATCGTCTCCACAAGCGGATCGAACCTCATAGTTCTAGGAGTAGGACGAAGGAAGGAAGGCTGTGAAATTTACAAGAATTTGTTTTAATTGTGTACCCTGTTTTAAGTTTTTTCAAATATTAGCGGCATTGAATTCAACAAAGGCCCGCGGCCTCTGTCGCCCTGGTCTAATCTTGGTGCTTTTTCAAAAGTTTCCCATAAAATAAACTGGAAGATTTTCCAATGGAAATGCCCTTTGCAAACTGAAAACGGCCTTGCCGTCTCAAAGATGACATTTTAAGCCCTGTATTGAGGGCGCAGGTTTATTGTGAATAGTTATTCTTTTTGTTATACTTATACAGCGATTTGTGTATATTGTGTTTGTTGGGTAAAAATTTGATAATACTGTGAATGAATTACGTGTTTTAAAAACTCTTGTGCTAACAAATTTGTTTTTTCTTTTGGACAGGATCATAGAGGTATTGGCCAAAAAGACACAGATGTTGAAAATGTGAGTATTAATAATAATAATAGTAATAATAATTTAGGAGGCTATTCACCCTTACTCGCAGCTGGAAAGATGAATCGCAAAGGACGCGACCACGATGTGTTCGAGCGGCAGGCATGCAGAGGCCCCCTGGGCAGGCAGCCACATCAACCCATATAAAGATATATGCCACTCATGGAGGTCAAAAAAGTTTAATTTTTCCGGAAGGGAGGACAACCGGAGGGCCTGGAGATAAAACTTTTTGGTATTTATTATCAGAGAACCAACGCACAACTCTACTCGCGTATGGCCTGAGCCAGGAATCGAACCAGGGTCACATAAGTGAGAGGCGAGCACTTTACACACTAGCCACTCATGTCACTTATTATTTGGACAAATATTTAAGGCAGTGTAAAAATAATGGTTGCCTTGCATCCTTCCTTTTCAGTATTTTTTTTTCCAATGATAATAATAATAATAGACATTTGTAAGTGCATATTGCAAATAGCCGCTAAGCGCTTAAACATATTAATATAAAATTAACAAAACTAAGTAATAGGATATAGACAAACATATAAACAAAGAATTGACGATCACAAAAGGCTAACTTTACAAATGAGTTTTCAACCTGGAATTAAATGTATCAACATTGTGAGAAGTGTGAATATTGAGGGGAAGATTGTTCCATAGGGAAGAAGCAGCATAAGAAAAGGATCTTTCACCATAGTATTTTGAGCTGATTCGTTGTGTAAATTCCAAAAGTGACTGAGTAGATGATCGCAGTGTTGGGGTAGGAGTGTAGTGGTGGATTAGATCTGAATACACCATCAAGCAAAAGAATAGAGGGTAGTCCGGTGCAGACTAACTTGCTGTGTGCAATGAGAAACATGCTACCATGGCTACAGCAGGATGAGCTAGCTTGTCATTTCACTGGTCCACCAGCTTGTTCACTGGTCCTCATTTAAAGTTTTTTTGTAAAATGGTCATTTGCTTGAGTTTGAAAACCACTGGAACACAACGAGTAGGCAATGGTTTTACACATAGCTGTGGGAAGCAATGGACTAGACAACGGGACCACTCAGGCAGAATTTTGAATTGTCCTTGGAAGTTGTCAAGTTCTAGTGTTTGGCCAGCGGACCACTGTTATGGAGAACGCTGCTTGCTAATCTGTCTCTGAGCTTTTTATTAAACCAGGAAGAGTTCAGAAAGAAAAGTCGGTTTTTAAGTTGATTATAAAACTGTGTTTTATCATATCTTTGTATTAGTGCAATATTGAGTGTTACTACGATGCGGAGCATAAAGTCCTCTTTTTGCACCTTGTGTCCATTTACGACACTGCCATCCTATCACGCCTCTGCAGACAAATGCAACACAACCTGTCCAATGCAGTAAGTATTAATACTTCACACTGTTTACTTCTATTCAATCAATCAATCAACGTCGTACGCCACTGGCGCCTTGACGACTATGACTACGCAATACCATTGAAGATTTTGCCGACTGTTTCATTGGAGGGATGGACGAGCAGGCCGTCGCCACGTCAACCAGAGTGGCTGCTGTGGAGCCCGTCCAACGGCGTAGGCCATCTACCCAGCGAAACCGAGGCCTCCCTGGGGTGCATCGTGACCCGGTTGGCTGTCCGTTGACCAAAGTTGTGTGGTTCGTGTGGCGTTGGAAGTGACCAAGCCACGCCCATTGTTGATTCATCAGGGTGGCCTGTGTGAGTTGCCAACGGTCGCCAATTCTTTGCACGAGTTCCTGGTTCGAGACAAAGTCGCTCCATATGATACCAAGCAGTTTCCTCCACATAGTTCTGCCAAACGCATCTATGGCTTTCCCACTGGTGACAGTCACTGTCCATGTCGACGCGCCATACAACATCTTGGAGAGAATGAGAGCTCTCGCGAGATGGAGTTTGGTTTCAGTGCGGATGCGGGGTTTCTTGAGGTAAACGCAGGTGTTCAGGGCGCTTTTCGCTATGGCGATGCGACTGCGAATCCACAAGAGGGCGCTATTTCAGGCAATTATGTATTGGCTATCAGGTAGACTAAAAACCACGAGCACAGACTTGGAACCAAGTCTAATAAGCGCTCAATCTGAGTGCAACCGAGGGAATTCCACAATTTGTAGAACCAAATTTTGACTCCATAAAATGGTGGATCGTGTTATTTCATGAATCAAAGGAAAAAACACACAAATCATACTAAGTATACTATAATACATTATGAAATTACATGTGTGTGGATGCAAGGTCTCAGAAGAGCTCAGCTTGTCGCTGGAGACCCTTTCTTACTACACGGACAAAACAGCGGATCAGGACTATTTTCTGCACCGCACAGACGGTGTTTTGTTTAGCATTATTGGAGACGTTTGGCTTAGACATACAAAAATAAATCAACATTCAATTCATTTTCAATTCCGTTTATTGGTCCAACATGCAGATTGCAGTACACAAAGTAATTACACAGAAACAAAAATATGCTGAATTATTTTACTGTATGTGTTCTTGGTCGTTTGATCATTGATTTAATGGTATTTTTGTTCAACTGTTCCTATTCGGACCCGCACGTTAAACGCGTGTAGGTTTCCCGCAAGAATGGAAAAATAACGACCCTGTTTACACTAAATATATATAGTTATAAATCATGAATGAGACCGATAAAAAGCAATCAGGGGAAACCGTGTAGGCAAAAACACAACAACCAGCAAAACATTGTCTGTTTTAAACTTCCCATTGAGCTCCCGTATCCGTTGTCAACGGGTGTGCAAAACAAGGAAACCGCGTTTACGAACACACAGTGTTGACGTTACTGTATCCGTAAACGTATCCGTAGCCTTGCGAAACGTCTCTAATGCCTCCTGTTACTTACCTGTTTCCGTAAACGTATCCGTAGCCTTGCGAAACGTCTCTAATGCCTGCTGTTACTTACCTGTTTCCGTAAACGTATCCGTAGCCTTGCGAAACGTCTCTAATGCCTGCTGTTACTTACCTGTTTCCTGCGTAAATGTGACCTGACATTGCATGAGAAGAATGCCGAGAATACGTTGCAAGTAGCCCATGATGCTTCACTTGTTTCTACTGAAGAAACCAATAGATCCCAAAGCATACACAAGGTTAGCACTGCAACCCACTTGAAGAAATCTACGTAGAAAAGATGAAAGTTTATTGAGCAGTAGTAGTAATAATGAAAATATTGGTAAAGCGCCGGTATCTGTTGATTGTGACACTTAAGACGCACATTTCTACACCGGGTCATTTTGTTTCATTCTACACTGCAAAATCGGGTCGTTAAAAATGACATATAATGGGTTGTCACATAATGGGTCCTACATACAGAAAAAAGGAATCAAAATTTACATTCATTAAAGGGTGTTAAGATAATACTTGTTTCTGCCAACACCATTACATTGGTGTTATTTCAACATCCTATGATTGTAATTATCTTTCTCTCTTGGGTTTCTAATGTTTAACCCATGGTTTCAAGCTTCGGGGATTGGGGGGTTGGGGGGGAGTCCGTGCTGTTATCAAGCAAGACCATTCGCCTAGCTTCATTGGTCTCATCCCAGACCGCTGGGATGGGCTGATGGGCTTGTACAAGTTCTTGTTCGGGATGTAGTGGTGCATGATGGGAACGATTGTTCCACAATTGGCGCAATAGACACAACCACAACATGCGCACGCACGATGAGGTTAAAAACAAAACTGTTTCGCTCAAAGTACATAGTGTTGGGATCGAGCTTTATTTTAGTACAAGGGGAGTCATGACAATAAATGTTTGCAACTGCTTACAACAGAGCTACATTATTATTGATAGTCGAATATTCCGTAAACAGGAAGAGGTTACCGGAGATCACAGGTCAGAGGCAATGTTCAATTTAATGTGTATGTGCATACGTCAGCCCATCCCAGCGTCTTTGGATGGGACCGATCAAATCTATACTCATTGACAAGATCCACTACCGCCCTCACCGGTTCCCATTGACTTCTTGTTGAAGAGAATCGTAAATTGCTCAATGACTGTTATGACCGGGACTCTAACCAAAGACTATAGATTGCATAACCGAAGGCGCAAGATGGGGCACTGGAGCTATATCTATTGTTGGGACGTGAGTTTAGGTATGGGTGCCATTTCAGCAGGCAAGTATTTTTTTACATATTGATAGCAATGGTCGTTGTCTGCATGCACTGGTCCCCATTTCGTGGCTCTGTTTACCGTAAGCAAAGAATCTGCGCTTACGGAAGCAGGAAAATCGGTGCTTATTTCAAGCGTATTTCACGGGTTAGCGTGGATTTTTAAAAATTGTGCGCGTGCGTATTCCGCGTTAGGAATTCTTCTCTTAAACAGCTATAGCGCATGCGCAGACAATCGGCGCTTGCCATGTAAGTGAAGAATGGTGATCGTAAGCGCAGAATTTGGCGGTAAGCAGAGCCATGATATTGGGCCCTGATATGTTGTTGCATCAAAAGAGTTCCTTGCTGAAGTGGCGACAAGTGTACAATTTACATTTCAGCTTAAAATGATAGGTTTTCCCACTCAGTTTGGGCAAATAAGCGGCCATTTCTTGACCATGCGCACATTTTCGAAAACAATGGGTTTACCTATTGTCCAACAAAAGTCTCCAATTTGTGCCGATTATAGATGGATCTACGTAGGCCTACTTCGGCGGTCTTACACCAGAAGACTGAGCTCGATTTCACAAAGCACACTATTCATCTTAAGATTAGATGTCAGTCTTACCATAGTGATTTGTATTGTGACATCACACGTTGCTATAGCAGTTAAGATGGATCTGCACATTAAAGAATACGTTTGGTAATCAATCTAACAATTAATGGCAATTGAACCCTAATGGTTAGGAGCTTACAGTAGCTTTCGGTATTTGATGCCTTTGGCCAGCATTTCAAATGTGTATGCCCCCAAATTTGAATATGAGAAACATTTCCGTCAGAAACGTTTCCGTCAGAAACGTTTCTCAGATTGTGTATTTCTACTACTATTATGGACATAATCGCTCCGGATTTTTGGAGATATTTCAAAAATGCAACCACCGTTTCAAATGAAATTTTCACACAGGTTACTTTTATTGTACATGTCTACATTTTTATAGGATTCAAAAAACTTCAGATGGGTCCAAAAGTCAAAGACGAACTTTGCCTTTAAGATCACTGTTAACTCTTTGTTGAAACAAATCGAGCCCTTGGCGCTCAGTATGTGTACAGGTTCGATTTCCCCAGATATTACGAACGTAATGTGGTTTGCAGTCAGTTTGTACGCGTCTGAAGCTTTCCCAAGGTCCAGAGAGACACCGTAGCAATGTAGAACAATTTATAATTTAGATATGGGAGCCTACTACCTGGGGACTTTAACAAAAGGAACCCGGGTGTTTTGACAAAGCGAGGTCGTTCTAGCTTCGCTTTCATGTTGGTTTACAAAAACAGATGAAGTCGTCTGTCAAAAAAACTAAGTTCCACCAATGAGAGAGCCGGGTCGACAAACATAAGTTTTTGTGGGTTAGCGTACACATTGAAACCGGGAACCTATAACAAAAGAGACAGGGGTCCCTGTTTGGGTCCCTGGTTGGGGGAAAGTCCCCAGTTGGAGAGTGTTTAAACAATACATGTGAGGAGCTGACAGGTTGAGGTACAACTAGAATAATATTAAAATTACATAGTGCTCTATCTGTATTGCTATGAATAGGTAAACACGACCGCAAAGCAGAAAGAAATACTAATAGTAATACCTGACCTAAAATTAAATTGCTTGAGATGTGAAATTACAACAAAGCATTCCGGAGGGATTGAAGCATGGGTCTTTAATTAATAGGAACGGAAAGATGTCCTACATCATCTAAAACAATAATTGATAACAACAAACCCATTGGGTAATACGGCTAAGATATCACTCATGTTATGAAATTGGTGGAATCACATAAACTGGGCTATGGAAACATTAAAATAGCTCTACTCAAGCCGAAAATATCATTTCTGGGAGGGCACATCTTTTTTAATGACATTTTATTTTTTACTTGTGCTTTTCCCTAGACGTCCTCTGCTCGTTGTATTGTAATGTCCAAAGAACTAAAATAATTAAATAATAAAGTATATAGAAAAAAATGGAGGATACAAATCGGAATCTGCTCGTCTTCAGAGGATAATTTTACTATACGAGTAGAGTAAACTGTTCCAAACGTCAAGACCACACCGGGGTCTGTTATGAGCCAACACTCATCCCAAAGAAGATTTACATATGGTGGTACCTGCTGCCTGCATGTTTACTGGTTATAGTTACTTCTTGTTTACCACACCATGCAAAGCTTCAGAAGTCAATCAGCTCAAAAAATTAAAAGTTTTCTTTTTACGTGAAATCATGAACGTAACAGGATGGCAATTTAATAGATGTTAAATGTTAATTTTGCATCGGGGACAATGAATATAATTTGGTTTTTACCCTACACCGATGTGTGTTAAGAACTGCATACTAAGTACTTTCCCGACTTCTGTGGAAAAAAAAAATTCCACAGGCAAATCGCTCGGGTGGGATACGAACCCACGACCTTTGCATTGCTAGAGCAGGGGGTGGATTTCACAAAACTCTTCCTAACTTAGGACTAGTCCTAGGCAATGTTAAGAGAAAGGACCAGTCCTAAGTTAGGACCAGTATTTATGACTGGTCCTATCTCTTAGCATTGCCTAGGACTAGTCCTAAGTTAGGAAGAGTTTTGTGAAATCCACCCCAGATGTCTTGCTACTAGACCACCAAGCTAGCCCGATGGCTAGAGGCAGGGTGGCGATTTGTTGTGCAATAATAATAATAATAATAATTTATTCTTCATATAGCGTTTTACATAAAATCCCAAAACGCTGCACAGGAAAACACAATAAAATATGCAGTAAATCAGTAAATCAGTAAACAACAAATTAATAAATAGTAACATAGAGTAACAACAGACAATGAAGAAGTAAACCCACTATCACTAAAATCACGTTATACATTTAAAATAGCATAAACACCGTACAGTTGGCTGGTTAATAATAATAGTTTGTGGTCACTACAATGAATGGTTATAGAGAGGATTCTTACGGGGGTTCTTTGCATGTATTTTTCCCCTGAATTTTGCAAGCGAAATAAGCCTTGGTGATTTGGTGTCTAAAGACATAACTTTCTTGATTTCGACTGTCAGAGAAATTACTTTATGAGGTGCTGGTAGTGGTGATGATTTCACGATGAGTTAAATACTTACAGTAATTACCGTATCAATCTTAATTGCTGAAAGCGTGATTTCACAGTACTAATTTGCTATCTTACTCGGATCCGCCATTGTGTGTGTAGAGCAACGACTTCATGCATCATGGATATTGTATTATGCATCTGTTTGGATGAAAGTGTCATTCATTACCATGGCAAAAGAGTTATATAATGCTTCTATTCCCTGCTGTCCCCGAGTCGAAGCTCTACACCCAAATGACCGTGCAAAGGGTAGGGAGACCCTAGTCTCACGCGTTAGAGACCACTTTGGTCGCAAGTACGTTGCTTTAACGCGTGAAGGGAAAAACTCACGCACTTTAAGGAGCAAAAAATGTTAAAACAAGAGATTTTCAAAGTATTAGACCTTTCCATTGTTGATTAAAAAAAGTGCGCCTGTTTGCATGGACGGCCGAATGTTACCAAAACATTTAATCGTGTTAAAAAAATGTTGTGACCAAATTCATGAGCTGAAATGAACTGAACTGAAATACCTTCCATGATTGGTTGATTTATTTCCAACAAATTTAACACTATTTTTGAATATTTGTGTACAAACTATGGCTATCTGTTTTTGATTTGCAGGTATGGCTTTCCATAGTTTTCCAACCTCGGTTGGCAAAAACTCAGGCTGTGACGTTGCAATAGAAAGGTCTCTTGACAACCCATCGTCTGAATCTTGGTGCGTTGTGCAATTGAGCATTGTGCTTTGTCTTTATATGCCATGACGCACGCACAGCCATGCAGTTCCAGGCAATCTCCAATAAACACATTATTTCACATTACAGTTGTCTCATTGTTTTTTGGGGGGAGTGCCACGGGTTACAACTTGAAAACATGTATCCCGTGTTGCCAAGGTGTTCCTTTGCAGGACAGTTCAGTTGGTTGCCTTTTATATTGTTGCTTCAAATTTGCCCTATGTGACAAAGACTTTATAGGGCAATTATTGCAGGAACTTTGAGGCAACCAACGGCAGTGCACGCAAAAGGAGCACTTTGGCAGTGCAAGAGACATCTTTTGGTAACGGTACCTAAATATCGTCCCAAGATATTATGATGTGAAAATTGAGACTTGGGTGTTTTTCTTCATGGGGACTAAGCCTCTACCTGAGACTGGTTGCCTGTTAATCTTTCTGTTAAAGGCCCGTGGCGAATATATGGGTTGTTCGAAAAGGAAAATGAAGTAAGATTTGCATGATACTGGTTTACGGGAGTCAACCATTGGCATAACAGAGATACGGTCTTTTCAGACTGAAGGGTGTTTGTAACATTGGTAAAGAGTAAAAATATAAATGTTCACAGATTTACGCATAATTTACATCATATAGTTGGTTATGGTGGGAAACTTCCTTTCAAAAGTATTAGCTAGAAATGATAGTTTTTGAGAAATCAGTACATCATTTGGTTTTAGACTCATTTTAAAGTCAAAAAATCAAAGTTTGGAAACAGTGGAATTTTTTTTCCCCACTTTTTTCTTGCGACTCCAATGACCGATTGAGCTTAAACTTTCACAGGTTTGTTATTAATTAGGCCTAATGTTGGATAACATCAAGTGTGGATACTGGTGTTTGACAATTACCAATGTTTCACATGAGCTTTACAGTAACAGAGTAAAATGTTACATTTTTTATGTTGTAGGATAATTCAATGTTTCTAAAACAATTCCACACGCAGACAGTGTATTTGATTTTACACTAACGTCAGATTACCTTTAAAAATAGAAAATGGCACAACAAGAGTCCTGAAAAGGCTGGTTTAAGAGAAATGCAAACGGAAACTCATAGAAAAAAATAGTGCACCCCTTGTGCCCCCCTAAAAGTGTACACTATATACTTTCGGCGCTGGAGACAACTACTGCAACAAATCTCTTTTTGAAGGGTTAGTTGAGTTGGTTTTGAGTGGAACTAGACGAGCCAAGTCTTTACGTTTCAAAGAGTTTCCACTTTGACAAAGTAAATAATAACTGAATTGTCGATATAAGGTAAGAATCCGTCCACCAGATATCAAATTGAAAAATTTTCGACAAAATGATAAAAATCCTTACCTTTGTAAAAGCAGTTTTCTTCCCGGAGGGAGAGAGTGATGTTCACTCGCTGCCAGTCGTGTTGGCAATGCCATTAGCAAGAAATATAATATTATACTGCTGTGCGCACAAAGCGCCTTGTGAATATTAGGACTCAATTTATTTACTTTCACACAGTGACTATTTTTAGGTCTCTCTGCTCCAATTCAAGGTCTGTAACTGATTGGTCAAGAAGTCTAGACACAAAACGCATTGCTGATGTTAAAGGCACAATTATCAAGAAAGATACATTATATATGTAAAAGTCACCGGTGGAAGTTTCAGTTGAATACAGAGCCTACCTATTGAGGAAACTGAATAAAAAAAGTCAGACTTTTTCATCAAGAATGTCGAATCAATTTGCAGCGAGATGAAAGCACGCAGGTACCAAGCGCATTTCTGTCCGTAATTGAGGGCATCATCTCTTGCCGTGCTGAGGGCCGTGTATTGTGATCCCTTTCCTACCGCTTCTCAGGTTGTAGCCTATCGGAAACTTTAGTGAGCTCTCTGGCTATAAGTCAGTTACAGGTTGACTTGCTTCAGACTGGCATGACCTCATTTAAATTTTAAAATAGGGAGCCCATCTACAATAGACCTTTATCATGCTGCCACCATCTTGCTAATGTTCTCTGTGTCCATTAACAGTAATGAATGCTAATAGGAACCAGACTATTTCTCCTTCCAGCCTCGGTTTGATTACATTGAGTTAAATGGGAGAAAATTAAGATGGCTGCACCGTGATAAAGGTTTATAGGGCTATAGATAGTGCAGTTGGTAGAGCGGTGGTGTCATAGGGAAATCTGTCCCCCGATGATTCTGTCACCAAAAAGGGAAATTAACATCGGCTGAAGAAGGATGATCAAAAAGGGTGCTTTCAAAAGAAGTTTTTACACAGTTTGCCGTATGGGGTTCAGAATTACCGGAGGTGACAGAATCTGCTGCCGCACCAGCTCGTTAATCCGGAGGTCTCGTGGGTTCAAGTCCCGCTCTAGCCAATTTTTCTTTGTTCAACCCAAAACTTCTTCATATTAGTCCAGTCAGTATTTCTGATGATAACAATCATGTAGGCCTATACATCATAACTACAGAACATCTGTCAGTCACAAAATGCAGTCAATAATTATTTAAGTATAAACGTTTTCAATCACAATGTGAACGTCGATGATGATCGAATCAACATGACTAAAAATCTTGTACAAGATGCATTGTTAATATCCACAGTCCTTTTTGAATATTTAAAGATTTCACAAAATTGACCAATCAGAAACTTCCGTACGAAATCGGCTGTAGAGCCTATAGGCCGAGCACAAACCTAAATTAAGTTGTACAGAGCCCAATTTCATAGAGCTGCTAAGCACAAAAATTTGCTTAGCATGAAATTTTTGTCTTGATAAAAACAGGATTACCAGCCAAATGTCCACGTGATTTTCAGGATAAGCAAACAACAGCTGAATACCATTACAAGCAATAATTATGCAACAAAAGAAAATTTGGTTGGTAATCCTGTTTTTACCAAGGAAGAAATTTCATGCTAAGCAGATTTTCGTGCTTAGCAGCTCTATCAAATTGGGCCAAGGTCGTTAGATGTTGCTGTAGTCGCAAGAGCAGCACTGTGGTCTCTCGTGAATAGTGAGTTGCAAGAGAACCGTTACGCTGCGCGACATACATTCAACGACTTGTCCACAAGTCTAGCTTTAGCCGAAAAAATGGGTGCTCGCTGGTCTAAATAATGACAAATTAATTGTAAATGGGAAAACCGTTGTCCCACATTGAATAAGGGAATGGAGGTACGACTCTCTAGTTAAGGTGAATGAAATATTGAAGACTAAAAGTATCAGTACTGATTGTTCCTGAACTTCAATCTAAACAAGTCAAATTATACAGCACGTGCATGCCTTAACTCTTGGTGAGAAACATCTGAAGATTATTTTTAAAAGTCAACAACAAAATTGTCTGAAATAATGTTACGCACATACAGTACAAAACGAAAACAATAATTAAATTTACATTGTAGCACTACATAAAAGTAATGCAGATGGCGGTCGTGTTGGCGTTGTGTTATCTTTCCCGACCTTCCAACCATGTGACCCCGGTTCGAATCACTGCGGGTTAGGTTCTCAGTCCATGAACGCATGGGAAAATTCTCTGAGGTTTTCCAACCACATTTATTAACGAGGTTCCTTCTTTGTCTTCCCTCCATGGATTCTTGGCAAGTACGGTAATTAACGTCGCTTTTCTGGGAATCCTTGGCTTCACAGCCAAAATAAATGAAACAAAGTTATTCTAAAGGTCAGACACTATTAATTAAACTTTGAACGACAATTCCCTGACACACACACAACCGACTCAAAACAGTATAGGTATAGTGGCTTCCATGAAGCTAGTGTTTAACAGCATGGGTGCGTTTAATTAGCTTCCCCGGGTCGACCCATCTCCCCGATGCGTTCGAATAGCCCATTTTCAGGGCTCGACCGGGTTGCGTATGTTTTTTCCATGAAAAGACCACTAAGCATAAAATGAAGAAGAAGAACTTTCTCAATGGCCACCATTTTGTTTGTAATTTAGCGGGACACTTTCAGGAGTGTATGTCTTCCCATAGTTAAAACTTTTCTGTCATTAAGAGATGCTTGTGAACGATGGAATGGGGATGTTTTGTATTTCTGTAATACACATATTAAGCAACTTGAGCACAAGAAGTAGCGAAAACTTTCGCAACAAAATGATTTACTAACAGAACACGGAATGAACACAGGACCCAAATTAATGGAGCCACAATTATTCTGGCAACCGGTGTAATGCTAAGCAAAAGTTAGCTAAGTATGGTACATTTGATAGGGTGTTTTGGTTGGTAACCTTATTCTGATAAGCATTATTTTGTAATGCTTTGCTGTAAAGCGCATTGAGACGTTATTGTGAAATGCGCTATAAAAGAACTAGTTAATTGTATGCAGCTTTATGAAACTTTGTGCTTTTGCCGTAAACAACGAGACAGTATCGCAAGACTTCAACAGAGATGTGTTCTCTCTCCTCATAACAATTGATGTAAAGAGAAAGCTCTTGGCCGGATGAGTTACCAAAATGACGGTATCACAATCCTTACAAATTTCAAACATAATTGTTTAAACTATACAATATTATTCAAAATAATTAAATCTGTGATATTCATCAATATTTGCTCGCTTAAAGACAGTTTTCGATGTAAAGTTTGGACTAATTTCATTTTAGGAAGGACACTGATAAAGTTGCCCTTCCGCATAAAGCCCTTCCGTATAAGCCCAAGCAAAAATCTTTCAAATTAATCAACTGCAGCACTGTTAGACACAGTAGGCCAGGAAATGGGGACACACTTGTAAGTCTCCTATTTACAAGGTTGATAACGTTAGTTTTTGGCAATAACACAGACTCGGTAAGTCAATTAACGAAACCAATCACACAATACTTCGGGGTCTTCGTCGTCAACGACATGGGGGCCCAATTTCATGGCTCTCCTTACCGCCGAAATCTGCGCTTGCGATCACCATCTCCGCTTACTGAGCAAGCGCCGAATTTCTGCGCTAGCTGTGTAAGCGTAGAATGCCTATCGTGGACTTTAGACTAAGTAAGCGCACAAGCAACAATTCCCAGCTAACCCGTGAAATACGCTTGACGGAATGCAATTGTACTATTAGGTCGAGAAAAAAGTCTTCAAGGACCGCCTAGGGCCGCAACTCTTGGAGATTCAAAGGGCCGTAGCGTCTGTTTGTGAATGCTGCGGGCGGCCAGAGATGCGGTTGGTACCCGCTGTCACCTCGCTAAAGGCGGATGAATTCGACGTTCTTACTAAAAAGTAACCGACAGCTTTTTCTATTTTCTCAACAAGCAGGCTATTTATTAGACCAAAACTTTCATATGTGATTTTCAATGTATCTTTTTTGAACATGTTGCATTACTAATCAGTATTACTTTAGAAAAGACAAACCGTACGAAAAACTCCCCTGACAAACAAAAAACCTCAAACGACGATCCTCTAGGCCTTGCATCATTTCAATTGCATAGCATTCTTTGTATTCGCTCCGTCGGAAATTGTATATTTATTTTTGTGAAAAATGAAATGAACTTGAAGTTGAAGTTGAATGTCCAGCATCAGAAGCTGTCCATCCAGCATTCGCGTGAAGACCCATAGCATACTAGGCGTATTTAAACTAACAATTAAACCTTACAAGGCGCTATTCAATCAATGTGCTATTCCATCAGCGCACATAAAAGCAATTAACATGGAAAAAGGCGAGTCTTTAGAACTTTTCGAATGTAGATAAAGTAACAGATTCCCTTTAATGACAGTAGGAACTTGTTCCAAATCATTGGCCTAGCTAAACTGAAATCTTTTTGACCTAGAAACGTGAAGCCACACCCTACCACGGCACTTTTCAGATTCCCTCGAAAAGGTTACACTTTGTTTTATACCCCGCGTGTGCCGCAAGTGAAGTAACAATAGTTATGCCTAATACCACATCTCAACAAAAACATAATTTTACCATGAAAAGTGTCGTGAAACACTTTTTGGAATAGAAGATGATTCAATATGGCTATAAAACCAACTTTATGCATACGTTAGGCCTACTGTTAACAATTAGTCAAACCCCTTTTCCCACCGTAACAAAGAATCTGCATGACATAATAATTTTTTCTTTTTTTATGACGTCGAAGTAGGGTGTGCGTACATGATTGGAAGTTGCTGTAAATAAAAAAACCATGTAAACAAATCAGATAAAAACAACATACAATATAAGTATTTTGTTCGCCTTATGCAAATCGAAACATAATTTGAAACAAACCCCATCCCACCCAGCCCCCTAAAAAATACCATTCACTTATCTCGTTTGCCCCAACTGAAAATTATTACACGATCGGGCACGGGTAAAATATAATATTAGTGTTGTTGCATTGAAAAACCGACCATCAAAATGGTCCTGGGATATGATGGAGGAAAGCATAATTTGTTCTATTAATTCATGATACCGCCCTCTATTGGTGGTGTTACCATTTTCCATAGCCTAGACTTGGATCCAAGTCTGTGATCGCGGTTTTTAGTCTACCTGATGCCAATACACTATAAATTGTCTGAGAGATAGCGCCCTCTGAGCGTGCGATAGCCAGTAGTCTGTGAGGGAATTTTGGGTGGTTGATGCAGTAATAACCGCGATCTCAGACTTGGAAAAAAGTCTACCTATAGCCTGGTACCCAACCGGGTCTCAAAAATGACCATCAAAAAGAACGACTGACAGCTGTCAGTGCGTAAACACAGTACCAAAATAGTACCAGCAGCTTGTTGTAGCAGTACACTGCATGCAATGTGCACACGACGGTGAGTGGCTTCAAAGAAAATGGCCACGGCAGAATGTCTACCGGAGTCGCCGGAAAGTCCTCTCGACAACTCGGACTGTTTCCAACCCCTGACCGTCGTGAAAGAGTCAAATGGCTCCATATCTTCCGAAGCAGAGGGCTCCACTTCTTCGGACCATTCTTTGCCCAGGAGGTCGAGTTTGATCAAGGATACAACACGGAGACGGTCGCGGAAGAAGACGGTTTCATTTTCAACATTCCCTGAGGAAAGGCAAATCTCAACCGGTGAGTTGGCCAATTCCTTTAAAATGCAAAGCACTAGTTTCGTGATAAACTTAGCAAAGCTGTAAATTTCTACTTTTTTACAAAATACGTTTAGTTTACTTTATGCCACACATCATAAAACTGTTGGTGTTGTAAAAAAGTTGTTTTATCAAAGGAAAACTACTGACCATTTTCATAACATGAAAATTGCTGCATCAGAATCTAACCTCAACCAATTTTTGACATTTATTTACCTAAACATTGTTACTCACATGTAACTGGAGTGTAACTGTAAGCATAAAGGACGTACACAGGGTTATAATTAAGGGGAAATGATTTCTCGAAAAAAAAGTAAATGAAATTCCAGCACTCATCAAAGTGAGTGACCTTGTCCATGTGATAGTGAAGTCAATTTTTCCATGGTTGCGTGTGACTGTGATGTTCTTAAATAAAAGGCCAATAAAAGTTGCATAAACAGCAGAATTATACTCGTGCATGCAAGCCACACCGGAAACAAACGAGGGAACCTTCACAGCATCGACCTTGCGGCAGTGTATCAGACTCTGAGTTTCATTTTAATGTATAGCCTACATTCATCCTTCATTAATCAAAGTTCATAAGTGCGGTGTGGAAATGAGGTACAACTGTACATGTACATGTACCAGCGATTGTTCACTGCCTCAAACCTCACTTTGCCAATCTTCCTTTTGATTTGTCTGAATGAGCTGCTCTCAAACATGTACTAGTGGTGAGAGGGACTGATAGTGATAGGGCGTGCTGCTCACGCACAGTTATGCTGGATCGGATACAAAATATAGTCAACTGGTTCTTAGGCCTGCAAGTTTGCATTCAATGATGTTTGTGAAGCTACGAAACCGAGGCAGCAACTGGAACATAAATTGTTTTGGGGGGCTAATGTGTGTAGGGATTTCCATATTTTTTTAATAATATTTTTTTTGAAAAATAATGGAATTTCAGTATTTAAAATATAATCTTTAAGTGTAGTACTGTAGGGCCAAAATTACATGCAAGTGCTGATAACTACTAATTACTCTATCATAATGCTAACAAGAGAATCAATCACTGTAATATTTTCATTGGCCTACATTTGACAGTTCCTGGTTTGCTAAGTTTTAAACATCACTCCATGACTCCTGCTGTAGAGCTGTGATTCACACCCAAGTCCAAATATGAACACTGCGAACCATAGAATTGTGTTCACTTGACAACATTTAAAAAACTTTATTTTAGTTTCAATTGCCAAGTAAAGACAGACCACTTGCACATTTGTGTTATAAAACCTATCAAAATCTGAATGGCGTATTTGGCTAAATTTGAACTTTTTTCAGCGAATGGTCAGCAGGACCAGTTACATTTGTGTGTACAGTGTAATGCACAACGTACATTGTAGCTTGTCATTTCACTATTAGTCCACCAGCCTTTACACTTACAGTACATGTAGTCAATATTAAAACGAAATATGTGCATGCTTTCTAGTTCTACATGTAACTGAACTAGCCGGCAGGACCACTTGGAATATATTTTGACTGGTCCTCAGGTGTTTTAACTGGCATTAAACTGGCATTTGGCCAGTGGAGCACTGTAAATGGGAGAACGCCGCATGATATTATTCTAACTACATGTAATGTAATAATTTTACTTTATTCTGATTTGACGTGTTCGAGAAAATACAGTTAGTTTGAATTGCAAACTGCTGTACCAAAAGCACCTACATACATGGTTACTATGGTAGGCCTATTGGTATAAATGCAAAAAATAGTACTCGGTTGCCTGACGTTTCAACCCTAGCAGAAACATTCCCAATGGCTTAATGGCAACACACGGACAGGTTGGTTGGGGGGGGGGGGGGGAGGGGGCTATACTGGTCAATCAGTCAAGTTGAAAGAACAAAATGTGATTAAATAGCTCTATAAACCCTGAATCTGTACATGTATGTCAGCCCTTCTACTCAATAGAAAATTTCTACTTTTTTAGCCCCAAGGTCCAATATCATGCCTGATTGTGCACTGTTTTTTAAAGATTATACTCATTATTATTAATTTTTTTTTTTTCAATGGATATTTTATCATTCTACCTACATACGTAAGATATTTTTCAGATATTTTTATTGCAATGTTCACATTGATGGTTTCTTTTGATGACTTGTCGCATTCCCCTCAACAGCATGTCTGTGATTTAAAGACAACCAGTATAACAAAATGAGTGGGTAGACCAATGCCAACTGCGTGCAGGCGAGCTTCTGTTTGTACAGCCATGCACTTAAAGTGCTACATGTACGTAGTGCACAAACACAGGGGGATAGGAGATGAAGTGTGGTCGATGGAATGTTCTTCAACGAGAATAGTGTACGTAGGTGGTGCAGTTTTTTTCAGATGCGTCTCTCCCTACAGGATTGAGGCATCAGCTTTGATATTGAACAGCTTTTCAATTTGTTTTAATATGGCTACATTTTTACTAAGCATTTAAAACAAAACCATTTATAACAGTTTTGACTCACTTTCTAAATTTCTAACCCCTTGCATGACGCCACAAAACAGTCTCCTCATTGAGGTCAACAGAAGCTGAGAGTTCTGTGCAGCGTGTACGTGCGTGCACGTTTCCATTGTTTAAGATAAAAAATGGCGGCTTTATTTTAATTGTTTCTCTGCACATGCTGGGACCCATGGTAGACTAATACTAGTTGTCTATGAATGGCCCACCCAGTTAAATTAAAAAATAAATGAATTACACATTGTGTGTGACCTCAATGCAAAATGCTCGAATGTAATGCTTGCCCAGGGGCCCACATGCCTATAATGCTTCACTGAGGCAACAGAGGCAATTGCCTCCTTGCCCTTTGGTTTAATGCCTTGGTGCCCCTTGAAATGTTACAATAGAAATGAATAATTTCCCAAAAGAGGTGCCTTTTGGCTTTACCAAGGAGGAAATGCCCCGTGGTGCTCTTGCCCTGTCTAGAATGAAGCGTCAGGCTAGGGCCAATTTCTTCCAGGGGATGTTTTGGCCGAGCGATCTCAGGGAACGATTTCATCCAGCAATTTTGCATAGCAAAATATTTAGACCTTTTATTTTTGTGTGCACACTGAATGCTAATGTTGAGTAGCAACTCCTGATTTTTGAGTAGTAATGCATTTTGTGTAGCAATTTGCTCTGCTGTTCAAGGGAAATCGTTCACTGGATCTAGTTTGCCGAACTCAAGCTCTGGTGTCATTAGGGCATAGGATTCAGGTCCTGGTCAAAGTACTTGCTCATTCCAGGGTTGTAAAGCCACGAACGTGTACATTGTAGGTCCAGCGGATAGTTTAATGCAGGTTATAAAGTACACGTTATACTTGAGAAAGGTTATTTACCCTGTTGTCATCTGACACAGTTGGCTGCAGATTATGCCCTTACTGTACGAGGTGCTAACAATAAATGGGTCGTGTACTCTGTACATACAATGAGCCCTTGAGACACGCGTAGATTAAGGGGGCTGTGTCGTCATGATCAAAGCAGGCCCGTGGCATAATAATTAATATGAACTCTCATCCAGTTTATTGCATGTGCACAACCACCCTCCATATCATCCACTGAGAGTGTGTATGTAGTAAGCCTAACTGGGTGAGAGTTCAGCTTTGATCATAATAATAATACCAACGATTATAAAGCGCCCTAATCATGCAGGCATGCTCTAAAAGGCGCTGAACACAGTAAAACTAAGCAGGAACATTTGTTTTGAAATATTTAATAAATTTAGAAAATGAATTGTAACAAGCAGTCGGTAAAAACAACACAGCCCCTTTAAAATTAGAGGTAGGGTATCTTGTGTGAACATATGAGTGCTTCCTTGCCAGACTTAGGCCTACTGTACAACATACATAATAGACTTTTCTATTGCAATGTCGCAGCCCAAGTTTTTGCCAACGAAGGTTGGGAAACTATGGGAAGCTGTATATACAATGTTAATGTGCAAAGCAAAATCAGACAGCTACAGTTTTGATAGCTACAGTTTATAACAACACACAAATATTCAAACATTTTGTGTAATGTCCATTTATTTATTGGAAACAAAGCAACCAATCATGGGGTGTATTTTATTAAATTGGAAATTTGCAGAAATGTTGAATTTGGTCACAACATCTGTCAATAAAACCTGATTGAATGTTTTGCTAACATTCAGTCGTCCATGCCAACCAGTGCGGTTTCTTTACCAACAGTCTGTTCCTCTAATTATACATTTTCTATTGTCCCGTTAAAGCTGCAATTAAAATGATATTTGATAGTGTGTGGAAACTAAACTGAACCGAACTGAATTGAACTGATTTATGGTGCATGCATGTAGGCTACCACTCACCATGTGTAACACCGGCTTATGTCATTTGTCAGTTTTGTCCTGTTTCAGGATTTTTCTCAAAATGCAATTGAGCCTTCAAACCTTCTTGAAAGAAATAAAACAGTCACCAACAGGAAAACAAAATAGTCCACATGTACATGTGTCCAAACATGTACTGTTTCTGGTGATGCACAGAGTCTGTAAACCTACTGAATCTGTAACATCTGGGAGGTTCTGGCCGTGTAAAATAAGAGGGAACCTAGGCCTATAATAAGTCATTTTCAGGAACTTGTACATTTAACATGTCATCCGTGATACAAAATTAGACAATGAGTGCACTCAGTTGTCAGTACTATTTTGTACTGTTGAAAATCCCTTCGTTTTGTACTTTCCTTATTCATAAATTCATTTTTCTGTTCAATCAATCAATTCTTTGAAGGGTGTGCCTTTTGAGAATCACTCTGCAGACTTTCACAGATTTAAGTATTGTGATGGAATACTCTGGTGTTAAAGGGAGGGTACACGCATACACTTGGCAAAAATAAATGACCATTAAGAACTTACTCAGTGGTACAAGCAATTGGTCAGGTTGGTCGGGTTGGCAATTAGTGGTTTCTTCCACCTCTAGGACCCTGGTTTGAATCAGGTTACTACAGATGTAATATGTACGTGGATTGAGTTCTCAGTCCCTACCTTTAAGCTTGGGTTTTTCCAGAGGAAATTTCTGGGGGTTTTCTCCCACATCTAAAACTGAAACTTCCTTCGTTGTTTTCTCAGTGTTTAAGTTTGTTTATTCTGAGAGTCATTGGCTTCGCAACCAGAATAAATGAAATGAAATTAATATAAATTGTGTGGTAAAACAAAATCCACATATTCTACCTTTGGGAACTTAGCTGTCGTAGTCCAATTTCATTTCCTCCCTACACGTCACAATCACTCCCTTGACACAGGTTCCATCACTTTCATAACAACGCATTCAATCATACTTCTACACACAGAGCACAAACTTAGCACATGACCCATCGTCGTGGCCGAGCGGTCTAATTCACCGGACCCAAGCTCTGGTGTTGTCAGCAGCAGAATGCGGGTTTGAATCCCATTCATAACACTTTGTGCCCTTCACTTCAGCAAGGCACTTACCAAAGTTGCTTTGTAAAAAGTTAGGAAGGTACATGTAGTGCATTCTGCTTTATCAGTCAGGCTCCTATTGGATGATTACCCATGCCTACATCCTTTACATCCTTATGGACTGTGAAAGGAACTCTGTTTAAGCACCAGGAGTAAAAGGCAATGTGCACCTTGACTGTTGATTTGGGTCAATTTACCTCAAATCAGTTAAGTGTAGCCCTCACCTTGAAGTGGTGGTCCGTGGCCTTGTGATGTTACATGTAGGCGATCTCTCATAAAAAAAAGAGAGTGAAAAAAAACCAAACCACTCTTTCTAACATGGTGATACAGTATCAAAATCTGGCAAAAATAAGGCAATGAAATGGTGATCTGCTTTGTAGAAGGTTATCATTAGGCCCCTATACTGGTTCAAGTGAGAGTTTGTAAGTGCAGGTGTTATTGGTTTCTGAAGATGTAAGATGCTGAGACTTCAATGTTTGTGTGTACCAGTTTCTATGGTTGCAGTTTGGTGACCTGGAGGATAATGTCATGACTACGGACTATTTGTTATATAGACTAATTGGATAGAACTGTGCCTAGGCACACAGTCTCCCTTTTCTCACACCCTTCCTCTTTTACATTCTGCCCACCCCCTCCCCCAGCATGCCTAGTTCTTCTTGTGGTTTTGCACTTAGGTCCTAACCATATGTTCACCCCTTCTTCTTCTATATTAAGAAAACTGTAAATGACGCCTCAAACGTTTTTTTAAAAGCTTGCCTTTCAATACATGATTCTCACTCCACAAGCTTTTTAAAACGGACACAACTTTTAAATTTTGTGCACATTTTCAGTGCTTTCCAGTCCTCCTTTGCAGGTCTCTCTAAGACATGTACTGTATGATGCATTTATCAAATACCATAAAATTGTTTTTTGTAGTCGGTCTCATCTCATGACTTGCTTGCACACGGCTACAGAAGTCTTCTTTAATAAACAACAAAGGTGTCACAAAAGCAAATGACCAGTGCTTTAAACCCCTCAGATTCTTGCCAGTTGACAGTCCATCTGAGACAAGACAATACATGTACCATGCATTACAGTAAGTTGTGTGTGGTGCCCTGGTGGCACAATTGTGCACTGAACTGGGAACAACTACAGGCCTCGAAATAACCGACGGCACCGACGGCAATTGCCGTCGGTGCCCTATGCCATTTCCGCGATGCCCTCGAAAAAACCGACAATTCACGGCAATTTATTGCCGTGCCCTTTTTATCCAACTGCCGTCGGTGCCCTTTATAAAATTGTAAGACAC
>JAUELU010000022.1:5009235-5038472 GCA_032357145.1 Evasterias troschelii
CTGAAGAGTTCTGGATTTATGCCTGTCTCTCCTTATGACTCAACTCAACCCCCCCTCCCCATTCTACAAAGCAACAATATAAACTGATAACAAATTAGTGTCATTTACAATTGTAGTTGATGAGCATTTCAGTAATCACTTCAAGAGCTATGTATAATACATGTACTGTGCATCTAGCCGCGGAAGCCAAACTATTTGCCATATGTGATACACATGTATTTGAACAGTTTGTAATGATCATTAATATGCCCATCAGTATCATAGACCTTAATTATCAATCAAAAACAGTTTATTTGTTGTGTCCTTCCGTCCTCTTTTTCCTATTGGAGAATGGTGACCCCCCCCCTCCCCAAATGAAATTAAAATGAAATAAATATGTGATGAGCGCGCCTGCTGGCCTCCTAGTTTTCTTGCCAACTGGTGAAAAACAATTTTGCTTACACGTGGAGTATACTTTAGGTAATGTAAGACCAGTATCCTCACTTGGTGTATCCAAACATCTGCTTTAAATAACAAACCTGTAAAAACTTTGGCTCAATCGGTTGCAAATTTGCAAGAAAATAAGGAAAGAAAGAAGAAGAAAAAAAACCAAAAACACCTTTGTTGAATAAAATTGTTTTCTTTTATGCCTGAGAACATAGAAAGCCTTTAATAGATTAAAATGTTTGGGTTAAAAACTACCTTTACATACATATGTATATGATTATTATGTGATTATCTAAGACCACATTTGAGGGGGATGTTCCTAACAATGTTTTATATTATCAACATTTCTCCAGTGCTCAATACCAATTCAGTTTTTATGATCATTAACTTGTGGAGTGATTACCAAAAGGGAACCCTGTATTGAAGTCAATTTTTTCTGCCGAGGTAAGCAGAAAAAACTGCTTATCAAGGAATGCAAAATTGTTAGCCTAATTTTTTGGGGGGAGCTTTTCTGAGGTTTGAGGGGGTTCAACCTCGAGTTGCTATACTGCTTGTTTAATTCTGAAATTCTTCATTATCATTGGGCAGCTCTATGAAAGTTAACCGATGTATGATGAAATGAACATTTATGTTGTCAATACTTAGTGTAAAGTCCTCCGGACTGTACCAGGGACCCAGTATTGTATTTTGTTCTACTCGTGTGTCGCTTCCAATAATGATTAACTCTTCTTTGATTTTTTAATTTTCTTATTTAATTCATGTACTTCATTTTTTGTTGCTGAGAGGGGTGATTAGAGACATGAATGTTCCAGGAATTATACCTTGTGGTAAATGTCAAATCCTAAAGTGGTTTGGGGAATTGCAGAACGTGATAAATGACTTTATTAATGGATTTGTAGGGTTACTGAAATAAGTGATTGTCAAATCTGTTATAATGTGCTTTGAGGTGCCAGGCCTAAATGTACTTGTGTATAATTTACATATTTCGTATTATGATTTATTATTATGGTTATCACTGAACTCACTCAGTAGGATGGCTGTTTACAAGAACAGGAATAACTGGGCATGTTAAAGCTAAGTCATAGATTGGTAAGCACTCAACAAATTAATGACAAAAAACATTTCTTTGGTAAGAAGCACTGCAGCTGTTGATAGTGTTAACTATTTTGAAAAAGGATTCCTTCAAATTAAAATGGTTTCATTAATTTTTCACCGCACAACACTTGAATCTGAGAAATGTTTCATGGAAGGATTAATCCACAGATTTTAGAGGGTTGGTGTCCATTCGGGAATGCTGCGGCCTGAGATGCGGTTGGTACCCACTGTCACCTCGCTAAACAAGGATGAATTTCTCATACTTGTGACTTTTATTATATCTTTCTGCCTAGAATTTAGTAAATATGTGACCCTACATTTAAGGGCAAAGGCAAAGTATAGCTTTGGTTTTTGGGACTATTCAAATATCCACGCAGGAAGAATATTCACTATAGGAATACAAAATCTGAGAAACGTTTCTCAGACTCAAGATGTGTTGCATAAAACCTGATATCTTTTCCCCTTGAACCACATTACTTTAAAGTGAAATTATATTCAAAATGCTTTTAACTATCGAAAGCTGATGTACTTCTTACCATTTCAGTTTTTATCGCCATTAATTTTCAAAGTCATTACCAAACGTATACAGACCCTTTAGGACACAATGTAAATTTACAATTAGTACTGAGTTAATGCTGTTTGCACACAAAGTTTACTGACAAAGCCTCCGGAATAGCCCCAGGTCTCGTCCTTCAGCCTCCTTCATTAGAGGATACTACATCATTCTGATTTAGTAACGTAAGTGCCTTTTTTCCTTGTAGGTAACCTTGCTTTTTTAAGGAATATACTTCAATGACTTACAGACATTCTACATGTATGTGTTCTAAGGTTTTGTTACCATTGACAACTTACCCTCAGGGGAAGTGTATTAAGAATGAATGATTAAACTTTAATAACCATGCAGGTTTCTTATTAATCTGTTGGGGGAAAATAAGTTACTTTTTCCCCCAACCCTCTTGAGGGTTTATATATTTGTTTTCAACTCAGATTCAAGTCTGTTTTGTAAAAAAGTAAGTTACACAACCGTGAACAGTGAAGGAGAACGTGATCAAAAGTAGATCAAGCCTATTTACCATCATAGTCCTGGGGTAATAATCTACTGGCCTGAGGTAGTTCATCAGAGCTCACCGGCTTCTACACTTCCATGCTTATATTATCTGCATGTCGGCTACTCTACCCTTATCGGGAACCAAGGGTCCTGAATTAAAATGACTTCATAATGTCTATACCCCCATTGGGTGATATTTGTCATCATAGGGTTGTAGTCTGTTTGCTTTAGATGGTTCGTCAGAACCCACTGCTTGTTCCTTGGTCTCCATAAGGTACTGAAAATGAGTACAACTGAACTAATAGCACCTATACAACAATGATACTGCATGTCAGCTAATAACATAATAATATAATAATATAATAATGGCTTCTTATATAACGCGCATATCTGTCACTCTGACACTCAAGGCGCTTCAACAGTCAGTATTTTCCTGAAAGGTATATTGAGCTCTGTTTTGAAGTATGAGACCTATTCCTTTACATAGCAATGTAATGGTTTTCATGGTGCTGTGGCGCAATATGCTGCCAACCAAACCAGGAACACCGGGGCGAACCCCTTCTCTTTACGATAAGTACACTGGGTTCTTTTACGGCATTACAATTACACAACACACGCGACCAGCTATGGCTTAACGTCCTATCGGAAGGACGAAGCATGTGGTTAAGTGTCTTGCTTAAGGACACAAGTGTCACAACTGGGATTCGTACCCATACTCTGCTGATCAGAAGCACCAGAGCTTGACTTTGGTGTTCTTATCCGCTCGGCCACGACACATCCACAGCTACCCTTTTATCGCTGGGCACTGATGTTCCTGATTTAGAATGACTGTATGGTCTCCATAGTATCACATGTATCATGTGGATGTCAGTTACATGTATACTACCCTGACTGGGCACTAAGGATCTTGATTGAGATATAGTTTGTATTTACTACACCATTGAGTGGCATTGTATCACCCTGGGGTAGATAATCTAACTCTACCTCCATGGTTCAGTGAATGTGAACTGCTGCAAACACAACACGTGGGAGACCAGTGCATTTGAATGCTACTGCATCAACTGTCATTTTTGTTATACTACCTTGATCAGTTGATTTGTTGTTGTATTAATGCCAAGTTCTACATGTAAGGGCCTTGATTGGGTAGCATGATATTTGCCATCTGTAGAACTGCCATTTCTCCCTGATCCTGCAGAAAGTTCACTGAAAATAAACCAATATTTCCATGTTCTGATTAACTAACTTGGAAAATATTGAATAGGCTTAAAGGCCCTGTACACTATTGGTAAGATCGAAAAACACAAACGTTCACATATACAGTAACTTACATGATTTAAAGTAAGTAATAGTAGAAAGGGTTCCTTAAAATATTTCTGCCTAAAATGGTATCGTTTCTGAGAAATGAGTAAAACAGTAGTTTTTATTGCACGCGATAATGAACTTGATGTTTGAAAAATATAAAACACATAAGGTATCTTTTCACTTTTTTCTCGTGAACTTGATGACCAATTGAGCTGAAATTTTCACAGGTTTGTTATTTCATGTATGTGGTTGATTACACAAAACATGGACACTGCCTGTGATTATTTTGTCAGCTCTGTCAATCCTCTATAATACACCTTTAAATAGGTCTTACCAGTCGAGTAAACCTGCAGTCCTTTGGAAACTTGGGTGTCAACTAGAGAGGCCCCTACGTGGATTCATCCTGATCATTTCTCCTTCTTAGCCCCACCCTATGCTACCACCATCAGCCCTTTGTGTAAATTGTTTGTATTTATGAGAAGTCTCGCATCATCACAAGGCCACGGCTGGCCACTTCAGGGTGAGGGCTTCTCTTAACTGATTAGGGCCATTGACCCAAATCATCCACTGTCACCATGGCCTGTACCACCCATTCCTGGGGCTGAAACAGGGTTAACCCCTTCACAGTCTGTAAGGATGTAGGCATGGGTATCACCCAAGAGGAGCCTGGATGGTAAAGCAGAATGCACCACCTTCTCAACTTTTAGAAGCAATTTATGGTTAATTGACTTCCTCAAGGGCACAAGTGTCATGACTAAGGTTCGAACCCACACTCTGCTGCTGACAGAGATACTCTACATGCTCTACATGTAAACACACCCTCACATGTATATTGATTTCACCACGCCCTCATTTTGGCACTCATCATTACATGTATGCCACACCTGACACCCACGCAATTTCACACACCTCCACACCCTCTCCCAGATCTTGCTTCCCCGTAGTAATTATTTCCTCATTGATTTTTACTATTTCCAAAAGGTCAGTTATTGAGGAAGACTGCTCTTAATTAATGACCCCCCCCCCACACTTCTTACCCTCAGTCCTTACTTCCAATGGAGTGGTACTTTTCCACTTGATAACCAGTGTGTGAAGGGTGACCAGGCATGAGTTATTTTGATTGCACGCTCAACTGCCTAGCAGTAATCACACAATGTCCACTCATGAATCCAAGATGTCCACTCATGCTGATGTCCACTCATGCTGAAGTCATCATGCTCTTCTCACTGACCTTCAGTATCTACATGTACATCCCAACAAGTTCATTGTAACTCAACATTGCTGAGATTAAAAGTATAAATGTTCACAGATTTGCACATAACTTAGGCCTAATTTTTATGTATTTCATGTGGGCGTAACAGGCCAGAAAAATTAGGGTTGGTAGGTAGGATTTTAAATAATTTTTTTAGTTTAGAATAGGATAGGACATTCCAGCAATACTAACCTTTCAGTGTTTAAATGGCCTAGATTTGAGGAAATCTTTCCGATCATCTAAACACTTGTTGCAAACTCCTTGAACAACACTCTACATGTACTAAAAGTATCAGCCAGCAATGATCTTCAGCATGATGTGCAAAACATTGTGCACTCCAAAGTCCCACGGACGATATCGCCATACAATTAAGAGAAATGGTCAGAAATGATTTCAAACATACATGTATACAGATGGTCATGGTGGTATACTTCCCCTGAAGTAGTTTTGCTTGAAACGCTACAACTTTTTGGGAAATGATTAAAACAATTAATCTTTATCAAGTGTGATAAATGATGTTTTGAAACAGTAAAAATGTATAATTTTTTGTCCCACTGCTTTCTCATGACTCCATTAATTGATTGAGCTTAAGCTTTAATAGGTTTGTTATTTCATGTATCTGTTGGGTCACATAAAGTGTGGATACTGGTCTTTACAATGTTGTGTAATGCTTTTTAAACTTTTCTCCAACTCTCTACACTGCTTCTGACATTTCTTTTGTAGTGGAAACCTTGAAGCTATGCATGTGGATTGTTGTGGTCAATCGATCAGATGCAACAAACTCAAGCTCCAGTGATTCTGATGAGCTAATTGTGGATTCAAGTCTTAGTCTTGTCACTTGTGTCCTTAAGCAAGATACTTTTAAAACATGGGTCCTTCTGATGGGAGGCAAAGCCTTAGGTCCCGCATGTTGTGTAATGCACATATAAAGTAAACTGGTATGATTATTGTATAGAGAATGGTTTTGCCCCAGTCTGGCATGGTAGCTGCATTCAGTTTGCGCTGCAGCACTTTGAAGGTTCAGGGTTTAATGTTCATTCTATTTTCACAGTATCAAAAAGCAAAAAGGCAACAGATCAAAACAATCATTACAAGATGCAAAGTAAGCTTTTAACAACATAGGTTTGCAGAACCAGATGTAAAACACATGTGACACTGCAGAGGGACCCATTTTAGAATCAAAGCTTGTAGGCAATGGTCCCTTATGACATGCATATTCATGGGAGTACAAAATAATGTACAGTGAACCATGGCGGTCTTTGGTCGAGTTGAGCCACAAATTAACAGAAAATAATAGCAGGTCTCAATGCACATGCATGTTTACAAAGAATAATCAGCAAACACTTAAACAAACAACCTTGTAAACTGTTGTATGCAAAATAGGTCTTATAATTCCAAAACGTAGCTATGCAATACCTGCAAAAAAAACCCAAAACATAATTGAACATTTGAGTCTAGGCCTTGAAGCACTATTATAGATTTTCGTCTAATGTTCATGTTTAAAATGTAATAAACAAGCAGTATAAAAGAGAATGAGTGTAGTTTTGCATTGGGATAACATACAAATATATATATATATCTAATATAGCCCTAAATATCCATGGGCAGCCAAAATCAGATGAGTTTAAAATACAGTTTACCAGAAGATCATACAACTTTAAACAGAAGGGATGCAGTGCAGTACTTTTACAATGTGATGACGCTTTTGCAATTGCCTTTGAATTTTGTTAATTCCCTTTTAAATTCTCACTTAAATATTACATTGTCTGAAATTGATGCAGTTAGCTATTTCCCCCATACAATTCTTCATCTAATACCTCCCCACACGCACATGTACTTTATAGAGCCACACAACAAAGACATAAAGATATCAACCTTCAGTAAACAGCTATGTAAGGGTTGATTGTCATAGTGACAATTGTGTTTAGTATTTGACTCATTCACAACAAAGGCACAGCATCTGTAGTTCAACCTTAGTGGGAAATCAGTACTGCCACTCAGCATAGAGTCAGCTGCAGGGTGTGAATCTAGCTGTAAGCGCTAACAAGCAATTCACATTCATTTAAAGACATTCTACAGATATTTTCTGTTTGAGCGCCATCTTTAGGGACAACTTGGGTTTTGGTTTTGACCAGCGTTGAAGGTTTTTGCTTTTCTTTGTCTCCAAGTGGTGCACCGACCAATCATGCAAGGAATTTGGCACAGAATTTAGGATGTTGCTGTCATAAACTTTCTCCTTCTATTGAAAATATTAATGCTCCTTACTTTTGTAATTTTGGGGCGACAGTGCAACTGAATTACCCAAATTGGGATCATTTTGAAGCCTCGGTAGAATATTGTTCTTCCAATGAGAGTATCAATGATCCATACTTTAATCTTGAGAACAATAACCAATCTACCCCCATTGTGGTACACCAAAAGCCTGATCGGACCCTCTCTATCCATGGTCTCAAATTGTGTAACCTTTCCTTTGATGACAACGCAAACAATACTACCCCAATTGGGAAACCCCCTGATTGGATCATTCTTATGCCATAACTGATATCAGTTGATGGTGATCATAAATGGTCGGTTTGTGCTTACAGTTCCAATAATACATTTAGCAATACTTAAGTGCATCTAAATGTACATTATTAAAACTCCCTATACACCATCATTGTGATACCAACTCTGGTATTAGCAATGGATGGTTGCCTTTTTCCCCAGGTATTGTCATAATTTCCGACACAAATCACCCAAAAGGCAATTTGTGCGGAGAGAAAGTACTTTGTTGATAGTCATGGCTCAATGCGCATGTGACGCATACGACCACAGTACTTGCCTAAACAGGCCAAACAAAATATATAAAAATTAAAAAATGCTGCATCAGACCTCCCTTTTTTCATATTTTTACTTAGGAAGTAACATGTATTTAGTTTACTGTATTGACCTTTGTAGTTCTAGTTGCACTCCTTTGTTCCAACACCCCTATGTTTCGAAACCCTTATTTCCTTACACCCAAATGTTCTGACACCCCTATATTTCGACACCCCAATGTATAGACATCCTTATGTTCCAACACCTTTATGTTCTGACACCCAAAAGTTCTGACATCCCAATGTTCTGACACCCCTATGTTTCAACACCCTAATGTTCCAACTTCCCAAAGTTCTGACATCCCTATGTTCCGACACCCTATGTTTCAACAACGTTAGTGCTGTACTAACCCTAACCCTAACCCCTGAGCGAATAAATCACATGGGGGTTATCGGAACAAAGGGGTGTCAGAATATAGAGCAGTAAGACAAAGTAGTTATGACTCAATGTTCATAATTGAACATCAATAATTGAAACATGTGCGTGTATTTAAGTTAGTAGTGACTCTTATGCTATACATCTTTAGCAGGGGGTCAAGAAATGATACACTGTATTATGTATACAGCACACACAGATACTTATTGTATTGGTGGTATATGACACATGACATCCTTATTTATCCATGTATACTGCAGCCGAACTCCCAAAATTTTATGTGCGAGTCTTATGGATAAATTTAGGTCATTTCGAATACTTCACTGCACCGCTCCCAAAATAACTGAATAATCGTTTTCCATCTGTTTGTCCAAATGAGGCAAGGTCTTGTCATTGCGTACAAAATTGGGGTCTACATGGAGTCATCAACTTATTTTTTTTTATTATACATATATTTTTTTATTTATTGAGTGTGGGTTGGATTAGTTTTCATGTCTTTGTTTTGTTTAAAAAAACCAAGATTTTTATGAGTTGAAATATATTCTGGTATCCACTGTGATGTTTTGTTAGTGTACTAATGTTACACAGCTGTCAACATTTGCATCTTGCAATCAGGGAGATTTGTACAGCAATCAGGTACATAGAATTGCATTTAAAATAGTACGCAAAAAAAGTTTCCATAATCATGGTGATTTCCAAATTTGTTCATCAGAACATGGACAGAATGGTTTGTATTCAGGGAATATTCTACATAATCAATGGAGAGTTACAGTAGCAGCTCTAGTGTGTATAATGCCAGGTTCGATTTTACTAAAGTACAAAAAGCATTAATAAAGAAGAAAAATATATATAAATGGATGAAATATGCATTGTGACAGTACCAAAAGGCACTGTTTATGATTTACTTTTAACTGCAAGGCCGAAATTGTGTGGTTTAATTATTTAATTTAGCATGACCTATAATCTTCCAATCAAATGACAAGGATCCGCTTGGGTGTTCAATAATTCACATGATTTCAATGAACGTGACTAAAATGAACTTTGGTAACTACTTAAAACATTAATTACCCAAAAACTTACTTGGTACAGAGCACATGAGAGCCGTTGATATTATCCAGCAGTGAGAGAAACGACACCCCTTGAGGTACATGTATGACGTTTTAGAGAAAGAGTAAAGTTTTCACACATAAATTTAAAACTGTGAATAGGCTTTAGCATGAAGGTTTTCTCAGGTGGGTTTTTTCTTTCATTATTTTCTTGCAACTTCAATGACCAATTGAGCCAACATTTTCTCAGGTCTTTTATTTTACACTGTATGTTGAGATACACCAAATGTGGATACTGGTCTTTGACAATTTCTAAAAGAATACCCTGCCTTAGAGCAACAAAACTTCATGTTTGTACAAATTTACAAGTTGTATGCCTAATATTTCAGTTGCCTGATGAGTTTACCATGACGGCATACCATATATATTATTAGTATACCAAATTGAATTCCCAAGCTGTCATATAAAGTTTAAGTATTGGGACAATTCACTTAAATGTTCAGGTTCATGGACATTGCACATGTTTGCCAAATGCTGCTTGAATTGTTCCCATCTTCAGTTGAGGCTCTTCCCATTGAGGATTGAAACCCAGGTCTGTCAAACACGGAACCCCAGGGCTGCAGATGAGGCTCCATTTCTCAAAACCTGCATGAACGGTTTCTAGGAATTCCCAGGGATCTGTACAATATAGTACTTAGATTATATATGTTCGTATTTGTTAAGGTGTGGGGATTTGTTCATTCCTTGTTGCAACTACGAGTGTCTTGTTTGGTCTCTTATGTTTGCATTGATGTAGTTCATTAGTCCTGACTCATGGAAAGCTTTTTTTCTTGAACCAGAAGAAAAGAAAGACAAATAAAAAGTCTCATTTGTACAAACCCTTCTTAAAGGATGTTGTCTCATATTAAAGTGATAGAGGTGAAGCCAACATGGTAAACTAATACCACTTTCAATGCAAGATGGAGACAAAAAGGCATTCTTCATACCATCCTTTAGGGAAGCTCTTTAACAGCAATACAGACCGGTAACATTTACAAATGTTATCATAACTGAACGCCGACTGCAGAAACTGTTTCAAGCTATAAGTGCTTAAGGTGTGTATTGGCAAGCATCCATCGGACACTCATCCATCGGACACTCACCTTGTTGACTCAAGGTGGTTCAGATGGCAGTGATGTGAGTGGGTTGATGAGCAGCTGATGCGCACAAAACCTCATCATGGCTGGAGTGGCCGAGACACTGAACTGGACATTGATTGCCTTGTGTTTAAAGAGGTGTGAAAATTGGTTTAAAATGAAAAAAAAAAAAATTCTGGGGGATTGGTACTGGCAATTTCTTTACTATTTTTATCATAATTCTTTTTTATTATATGTATTTATACATGTTATGAAGACATTTGTAATATGACTGACTAAGTGAAAAGTAGAAACAGACTGAAGGCTCCTAAAATAGAGCTCTGATGGGCTAATCAAATGGTTCACTGCAACTCATTGCTAGACAGGTAAAAAATAAAAGAAAGAAAAATGAGCTCTGTTGATTTATGTGAGAAGAAGGTGTTTGTGCACACATCATTTGAAGGGCTGAATTCCTTCTGTTTACAAAAATATTGTATAATGTGGTCTACAAATATGTATATTTGTTTGCCCAAAACAAATATAAACAATTTAAAACAATGACATAAAAAATACAAATCAATTTGGTAACTGGTACGGTAGTATTAGCCCAGGTTGGACTCTGACGTCTACCAGGGCTACGGTAGTATGTACTTTCGTGTACATGTGCATACTGAACAAATTGGTAAATCAAGGACCACCTTACTTTTTGTTTTCAATTGTTTGTTTGTTTTTAATGTTTTCCTTTGAACATCGACTTCTCCATTGATTTTGTACTCAAAAGCAAAGCAAAGACTGTCCTCACTATATCGGATAGCCACACTGTCTTTTCTCAGCAAATTTATGTGTCTGCTTTCCGCAAATCTATGAGATTCAGCCTAGGCATTTTGAAAACCAAATCTAAACCTTAATAATCCTGGGGCCTCTGAGAGTTTCAGTACAGACCTATTTTGTTGACACTACAAACAATCTGTGGCAATTGGCAACATGACTGCAGACATTCAGTTGGGAGGCTTCTTCCCCAACCCCCATGTTGTTCGTTCTTGAAGTCTGCCCCAATTAATTTCCTTCCAAATATTATCTCAGGATGATAATTTTATTAGCGGTAGATTATGTTGTGGGTTGAGTCAATATTTGTCTGGCTTGTTAGTCGGCCGACGACATGTTGAGCTTCAATCAGGCACGTCTGGAAAAGAACTCAAGACGACGTAAAAACGGAGCTAACGTCCGAACTTGGAGTAGCAGGGTTGTTTTTAAACCAGGGGCTGTTTCCAGCTATTAAAATAAATTATTTAATGAGATATGTCCAGGGACTAAACTAATAGAGCTGAAAATAAATTATGCTTTATCCACTTTATGTATTTAGAAAAAGTGAAATTGAATTAGAATAAAGCTTTCTGAAGCGCCCTATGAACACAAACGTGGCTCATGATGCAGTACTTGAACATGTGATGGTGGTGACTTCAATCATGCTGGTAGAAAAAGTTATTTTACAAAATGCTTAGTGCTATCACAACAGTATTTGCCTGTGTGGTACCTATGAAATTCATACATTTTGGTTACGTACAATGTTCCACAAGTAACGTCACATCATGAGCAAGGCCTGTTTTTTAAGAGATTCTGGAGAGCATTATTGTAAAAGAAATAGTTCTTGGGTTAGCGTCATCGGCTGTCAGTATGGCGTAGTGATCCTTTTTGCCTTGTACTTCTACATGTAGGACTCCCATTCGAACTCAGGTTGAGAGCACTACATATATTGGGTATTCAGTCCCTACCTGATTGTGTTAGTTTCCCCTGGATTCATTTTTTGAGGTTTTCCTCCCACATCTAAAAACTGAAACTTCACTTTTCTATAGACTCCTCGGCTTCACAATCAGTATTAATAAATATATGAACTATCAGAATTTGTTTCTCTTCCAAGATATTTATTATGTTCTGGTGATATTCTGTTTCCCTTGGATGTTGAGCAAGTTGGCTTACATTTTGTATGTGAAGTTACCAACAAGATACACTGAAATTTATAATGACCATAATGTATTAATCTAATGAATCATATTTGTTGTTGCTTTTCTGCAGCCTCTGACTGCCTAGCCTTCATGCAAGCGGGCTGTGAGCTGATAAAGGTTCGTTCTCCGTCCAGACAATACCATAGAATATTCTGCCTGAGTGAAGAGCTCTCTGAGATCAGATGGCACCCAACTTCCAAGAAACCGGACAAAGCTAGAAGTAAGTATAACGGCATAACTAAAGCGAGATTTAAGTTAACTTCTCCTCTAGTCTGCATTGTGTGGTAACTCATTTTACGTGTAAGTCATGTAAGTGCTTGGGCTTGAAGCAATTGCCTGGTCCAAGGCTTGAGTGGTGTGGCTGTGAGGTTGAACAGTAACATTAGTCTATCCAACTTATTAAACATATGTTTGTCTAAAAAACAGTCCATGTTAGTGATGTTGAAGCTTAGCATGGTGTGGAAAGTAAGAAGAAACTACAACTAGTAAACTTGTGTGTTCAAGATGATCTCTTACAATTTTGTTTCTAGGTACATTGTAGAACATGTTAGTTCATTGTTTCATTTTCGCTGTCTTCATTTAATATGCACTATTTTTAACCTCCTAATTGTAAATATCATAAATTGTTGTTAATTTGTTTCTTGTTCAAGTAAAACTGCATTTCTGTTATTCGTGCAAGGAATTAAATAAATGGGGCTGTATAGCTCCACTTAAAAATAAAAAATGAAAAATAAAAATTGCGTGTGCAACCATGTGTAAATCGCCCTTGGGAGGAGTGTTGGCTCTTAAAAGAGCCCACACCAGCTCCCTCAGAGCAATAGTGCTCCCAACAGAGATGTGCCCATTGCTGGAGCCGTAAGTTTACTAGTAAAAGGTGCTCTCTTACAGTCTAGTTACTCAACACTATAATGTTTGGACTCTGATAAAAGTAGACTTGGACTTGGGCCCAATGTTTTTAGCAAAATGCTGAAAACAAAAACTAATAGATAGTTTCTTATACTTTTCAAACTGAGATCAGAGTTACTAACAAGGGAATTGACATGTAAATGCGAAATGCATTACTTTATAAGTAATGCATATCTTTGTATTTGTTTGTTAGACCACCCAATTTAAGTGCTTTCTTAAATGTTTGAAAGATGAATATTTCAGAGTACAAAGATGTTTTTTTGATTTTGATGTCCAGTTGTTATTGAGACGGTCAAGGAGGTCCGAGTTGGAAAGAACACTGAGACATTCCGCCAGCGTGAGTCAACGGCCGAGTTCCCCGAAGAATGTTCCTTCTCCGTCATCTTCGGTGATAACTACGAGACCTTGGACCTCGTGGCCAACTCACCGGATGAGGCCAACATATGGGTCACCGGACTATCTTACCTGATTGGAGGAAACAAAAGCAAATGTACGTACAGGTTGAATCCCTCAGTGTTGATTGTTTTTCAAATATCCCGTGGGATTATGTGAAGGGTTATGACCTCCTCCCCCCTTCCCGGCAATACTTAGTATTTGTGGGATGCCAATAGGATTAGTACATGTATATAAAACATATAAACATTATTTCTGTATAAAACTTTGATTCAGTGACCTGATGAAATTATAAAAAGGTGAAAAGCAGTTCATAGCAAAAGCTAGAATCAAGTTGCATAACAGAACTACAAAAAGAAGGATCAATAGAATAATTTTATAAAATAGTTTTAAAAAACTAGGGAAAGCATTTTATACGGAGCACTCTTATACTGTGTACCACAGCACTTAACAAGAAAACCATACAATAAATAAAGGCACTAATAATGGGATAGACATTGGTAGTGCACATAAAATAATCCTGAACACTTATCTTGGAAGAGTGGGGGTTAACCCCAGTGTTTCTGGTTTACAAACATGTAGCAAGCACCCTTTTTTCAGGTTTCCTCATGTTTGCAAGCTACAGTGACTAACTTCACTTATGAGGTGTTCTTGGTTTCATTACCAGAAATTTTTAATAATAATAGGAATAGTTCAGTTGGTAGGAATTTTCTGGCAGGCAAAATTCTATTTTGCATCGTGGTCTTTTTTATAAAATCCTAGCATTGAAAAAGGGTCAGCTTAATAAAATTTGAGATTTGCCAGCTTTCGTTGTTTTGAATTAACCAGAAACTGTTAAACATAGTTGCTTCAACCTTGGCATTGCAGGTAAAGCTGCAGGTTGATTGCATTGGGTAAAGCATGTTGACCTTCTCCTTATTACCAAATATTTGTGACAAAAACTACCACTGGTGACCTCGTTGTTGACCTTTTGGGCTTGAATCACACATTCTTACATATTACACATTTGTTCAGAGGCCATTGTTCGAAACTCCATTGTCAAGCTGATGATTATTTTTGCAAGCAAAATACATTTACTTTGAAGACTTCTATATTAAAATAAAATTTCTATTAACCAAAAAATAATAATAATTAGTAGTCGTTAAAGGGCTATCAGGTTCAAGGCCTGGAATTTCATCTTTGAGCGGGTATTAATTTTAAATTTTGCAAAGGGCACTTCCGTTGGAAAAGTTAAAGTCTACGGGCAATTTTTGAAGGGGCACCAAGGCCAAGACCATTGTTTCTGTGTAATTCCAGGCCTACGGTTCTCAGTCATGCTTTTTTAAAATTAATTAATCCGCAAATACAATTATTGCTGTACACAAGTTCATTGTATATGGTGCTCTACAGGTGTTTGGGTATTTTGGGTCTTTCCACTCCCATTTGGAAAAGATTGCATAGAGGCAGGGTATACATGTACCATCTTTTGAAACAAACTTTTCACACCTAAGTTTTATTATATACACAGTAAGCCTATATCTTCATTTATTTAGGGTTTTAACGATCGAATGGTTCCAATAACCAAAGGCATACGTTGCCTTTAAAAGCGATTTTTTTTCCCTTTCTACTACCATTGGGTAGACCTTGGGCCATATAAATATTATGTATTTTGATTAATTACTTATTTTCAATAGTAATGCCAGCTGTTACAATGTTTTATTTTAAGTAGTGCTTTAATAATTTGTTGTTTGTTTTCATTTCCACAGCTCCTGAGGCAATTGAACAGAAGCAAGATATGAGAGATAGATATCCTTGAGTCTGTTTCCCTGAAACACACAGTGATTGTAATGTTGGCATTCATCTCACAAAAGGGGCCACACTTTTTGTCTTTTCTTTTTATAGAGCTGTTTTTGTGCTTACTGCAGGAGTTTCCATTTCGTAGCACATCGTAACCACACGAAAAGGCATACTAGGTTTCCAGTACTTACTGTATGCAAATGAATGATGTAACAATGCAAATCCATGGTGAACATGCAAGCTGACCTCCTACTTTTCTTGCTAACCTGTGAAATATGCTTATTTATAGTGAGCACAAAACCGTTAAGCAGAACTATGGATTTGGCCCCATGTATTAGGCTTTGATTCTGGCATTGTCTGCCAACCTCGTTCCCAGTGTTGTTTTTCTTTTGAAGATGGCCTTGCTCGATCGTAACCCCCTGGATGTGTGACTTTGAAAGATCCAAATATATTTGATATTTTAATTAGTCCTGTGGTTGATCCATTCTGTGTTAGAGACTACGCAGAGTGCGCTGTCAAAAGATGCATCAAGTCATGAGCAACTGGCCCCCTCTCATTCTTTTTTGATCTTATGATACATCTAACTGTATGCAGTTTAGGGTCACCAAATGAAAACACGATTTATTTGAAATGTATTGCGTCCAAATACATGCATTTTTACACGCGCTTGCTATGCCCGACAAGCGCCTATAAGAGATTGAAAGTTTTTGACAAGCGTGTATGCAGAGCAGTCCCTTTTGGTGAGCCAATCAGCATTGATTTTTATTGCTTTCCCTGCCCATGGTAGTGAGGCTGATCATCTGCCTTTCTCAAGTCTATCACTGCAAGTGTACATTTTCAATGCTGCTTATGGAACCCAAGCTGGAGCTAAGCTGAAAACTAAGCCAAAACTGTGGTTTACAAATTGGCTGCAAACACAAAGTCTTCAATTTGAGAAAGTTCATTGTCCTTAACCCTTGACTTCTCAGCACATGGTTACAGGAAATGTTTGAGAAGGCTGCAGGGGACCAGGTGGGCCAGCTGGATGAATTTGAAGTCATGCAACTCATGAAGAAACTCAACAATGGTGTCACCTCAATGAGAGTTAGACAAAAGTTTAAGGTTTGTAAAAGACTCCAGTCTTGCTGAATAACTTAATCACCTTTTATTTGAACCTTATTTTTTGAACCAGGCAAGAGTTGTGGATGTTGCAATGTACAAGAATCATAGTTCATGTTTTTGTAGGTTTGAGATATAACAACTCTTTGATGTTGACTCTAAAATCAAAACAATTTAACTTAAAAAAATAAATAAAAATAATAAAAGTTCTTGGTCAAACTGGGATCTTGTCAGCTGGCACACTCAAAGGTGTATCAATCAAGACTCATGCTCCAGAAGGTAGGGATGCCACAATGTACGTTGCACATTGTACATGTATTTACAACAAATGCGAAGATTTGAGTTTTCTATATTGTCAGTACTGTGTCTCCACATCACCATAGATGAGCCTGAGGCATGTCGGATTAATCGGATTACAGTCCAAACTCTTGACTGTTACTGTAAACTGTATAACAGGATTATGGAGGATTTGTGAGGTGTGCTTCTGACATGTAATGTCTGAGTGCATCAGACTCATGCTCTGGTAGTGAAATCATTCATGGTGTAGGTTGTAATCCAGGTCAACTTGAGCAAAACACTTCACTTTATTGCTTCTCATCACCCAGAAGTAAATGGGTACCTGTGAAGGCACAGATGGTTATTGGGATTAATTTAGCTTGGTGCTTATTTGCAGCACAGGCCATAAACTCCTTAGGGAGCTGCAAGATGGTTCAAGGAATGAAATAAATGGCCTTGTGCTCAGGGGAAGAAACACAATTTCTTTTGAAATTTGGCTATAATAAGAGCCGTCATTATTTATAAATGTGCATATTTTCTCAATTTAATCTTCTTCTGGCTCTAGCACCTACATGTTGATTGTTTTAGGGTTAGCCAAATCACCCTAGACACACTCTACATTAGCTACAGCAATATAATTGCATACTGAAGCACGAATTTGGCTTGTCCTCTTTAATGCATCTGATGAAGCAGTTGTTGCTTCAAATGGTCAGGCAGTTTTTTTTATGTAATTAGTTACTCCTCAAGTGCTACCGCTACCTTCCTTGTTTAACTATTATAATAATATGGCCATCTATATCATAAGCAATATTCTAGAAAAGTTGTAAATTTACAACTTTGTCCCAAGTTGAAAGCCAATGTTATAGTTTAAAACTATGTCAAATTGTAACTGTATAACTTTGTTATCATTGTTGTCATTTTAAAACCAGGAAATGACCCTGAGTCAAGTCCGAGATGGAGAATCCAAGCCAACTCTCAGCAGCCATGAGTTTTTAGATCTCTTTAAAGAGATGACAACTAGACCAGAAATTTACTTTTTACTTGTAAGGTAAGCAATGTACAGTGCATTTTTGCACAGTTTCTTGCAGTATTTTGTAGGCCCATTGCTATAAGATCATTACTGGCAATGTAATAGTCGTAACAACCAAAAGGGTGTTAAAAGTTAAATGCTTATAAATCAGAACAAACATTTAAAAACATTCACAAATATCAAATTTGCTTACCAAATGAATATTTCTTATCGTCAAACAATTACTTTTTGAGATGACTTTTGTTCAATGAATTCCATTTATCTTGAGTTCCAGAGAATTAAAGGGCAAATCTATGAAATCTGTGCAAATAGACTGCTTATGACATCATAAGTACAAACAGCACCTTCACTTTGTTTTAACGTTTGAGCTTGGTCAATGCAGCCAATAAAAGGGGTCTATTGTATCAAGGGCATGTCAGTACTGAGATGACGATTTGAAACTGTCATGGTTGGAAAACCAATCAAGTATAGTTTGTCAGAGCAGCAAATGAGAGAAGTCATTTCAAAATTAACATGGTGTTACCATAAACGGTGCAGCTGGATCCCGTTTGAAGGAGCCACTAACAACTTATTTTACAAGGGGCTGTGTCATGATCGAATCAAGTTTGTGGCTGTTCATGAAGCTATGAACTCAATCAATTAATCGTATCATCATGAACTCTCACCCAGTTACGGCATGTGCGCACCCTCCCTACGTATCATATCTTTTGAGGGCATGTGTGCTTACAGTAACTTGGTGTGCGTTTGTAACACCATGTACAGCCACAGGCCTGCGTTGATCATGATGACACAGCCCCTTTGATTATCGTAATTACTTACATGTAGATCTCAGTTCATAGGTTAATTTGATTGTATATCTAAAATTATATAGGATTACAAACGATTGAACAATACCAAAAACCAAATGAACACTGCACAAAAAGTAGCTAAGCACAACAAAATCATGCTTACCAGAATAAGCTTACCTGTCAAAAAACCATGTTTCTTGCACCATCTTTAATCCAGCTAACTTCTATTAAGCTAAAAGCAAGTTTATCGGCTGAAACAGCTCTATGAAATTGGGACCTCACCTAACTGTAGTATTTTGTGTTTGTCTTTCTTAGGTACTCAAGTTCAGAGGTCATGACCATTGATGACCTTTTGATTTTCCTAGAAGCTGAACAGGGTGTAAGTACCAACCATAGAAATAGACCCCATGGAATGCTGAGTGGGTCATTATCAATAAGATATTGTTATGAGACCATTAACAAACGCCACGTAATAAAATGACAGTACAACTGCAATTTTATTACACCACTTTCTATAACTAATTTGTTATGCAAGTTCACCCAAAACAAGCTAAATGCCACTCTTGGTAAGGGGCAACAAAAAGAAAACAATTCAGACGAACATAACTCAGGGGAGCTAAAGGTAGGAATTGATATTCCACTTAAAACAGTGTTGATTGTAGGATTGAGGGAAACAGGCATCAGGCAAGGAGTTCCAAAGAGATGCAGTGCCTGTAAGTGGAATAAAACTGTTTGAATGGCTCTTTGTTCTACAATGTACATCTTAGCAAAGCGAGAGTGTATGCAGAACAAGCAAAAAAAATAGTTTCTTGCTCAAACACTGTGATAGGAGGAACCAGGGGTCGATTTCACCAAACTCTTCCTAACTTAGGACTGGTCCTAGGCAATGCTAAGAGATAGGACTAGTCCTAAGTTAGGATGAGTAACTTAAGACTAGTCCTATCTCTTAGCATTGCCTAGGACTAGTCCTAAGTAAGGAAGAGTTTGGTGAAATCGACCCCAGGTCAGACGTCAGGTTGCACATTTTCCAAGAAAGTATCTGAAGAGAGACAGGCTGACTACAGACCTACGACGGGAAAATTAACATCTATTGATTTTTCGCGATATCCGCATGCTACTTAAATATAGAATTTAAACTGTCTATAGCCACTTTGGGATAGTTAACTATCAAATTGTTTCCATTCATTGTATCTCTATCGTTCAGGAAAGTTCAACGAGGTTTGCTGTTACACCATGTGCATAAATCTTTTGTGAGTAGTGGTGGTTCAGAGGAGATCCGTTGGTTTGGGAGATTTCTGTGCATGGTGACACCGCAAACCTCACTTGATAGTACTCCCACTGCAACAACTCAATCCTACTTTTTAATAAAGAGAGTGTGTACTTACTCCAACAATTAATGACCAAAAAACTGACTAGGTAAAGAGCACTAAAGAGTTGTGACCGCTGACATACAATAGTTCTATAACTCAGTTGGTAGAGCGCTGGTACGCTAATTCGGAGGTTGTTGTTTCAAATCCTGCTCTACTAATATTTTCTGATTTCAACCCAAAATCATTTAAAATTTACCTGGTCAGTTTTCCTTGTGATTTGTTACTTGATATTACATAACGTTGTTATAAAATAAACAACTCCCTTTGAAGTAATGTAGTTTTAGAGAAAGTGGTAATTTTTCACCCCAATTTTTTGTGTGAAAAGTCTTTAGGCATTAACGTCTCATTCAAAGCTATTTTCATAGCTTGTCTTTTTCATATCTCTCCAGGAAACTGAAATGATTTAAATGTTAAAACTGGCCCAGCATGCGCTCATTGAACTTTCAAATTGTTGGATTCATTTGCTGTATAAATAAATGTCAACTGTTATAAGTTATGAAATGTTGTGATTTGTTTTAGATGGCGGGTGTATCGAGAGAAAAATGCTTGACCATCATTAACAAATACGAGCCGTCCCAAGAAGGTAGAGAGAAAGGTCATCTGGGCATTGATGGTAGGTTTTGTATCTCATCTGGGCATTCCCATCATAACATTGGCCCAATTGAGAATTGCAGCCAAACTGAGAATATAATATATTGCACTCCAATCAGGCACTTTTTGGAATTAGTGAAATGGCATCAGAAGTTGAGACAATCGAAACATCAGCCATGTTATCAATCTGGTGTAGTGATTGAAGCGTGAAGGACCAATAAGGGTATGTGTTTGTACTGCTATTTTCGGACTATAATAGGGATGTGATTTCTCGGTTTTTAACAAGAATTTTTTTTTTTTTTGCCCCAAAATTATGATTACTATTTTTTTACCTCCGTCCCCCCATTTTTTGGTTCGAATACTTAAGATCAAATTCATAAAAAAAAAATAAAAAATAAAAAAAAATAAAAAATATGTACTGAAATATAGGCCGCATCATTATCTTATCATTTTCACAGAAGACGGGTTTTAAAACAGCGGCCAATGAGTGAAGACCTTCCTTTTGTTATTTGAAAGCAGCTCTTCTTCTCATCTGTTAAATGAGTCAGAAAAGGGGTTTAGAGTTTTGGGGGCAGGAGGTGCCTAAATTTGTGTTTCATCACTAACCGCTTGAAGTAAAGCTACACGAGTATACTGTGTACTTAAACATGTATGGGCTACACATTGTTGAGAATCAAAATAGGTTGTCTTTTTCCTTGTTCCAAGGTTTTACCAAATTCAATTTAAAACATTTATCTGGACAAGGTTGGTATTATTGTTTTAATTTTAATTAATTTATTTATTTTATTTCTTATTTATTTATTCATTTAATTATTTATATATTTATTTCACCATCTTCCATTTACAACATGCATAGGGACAAGGTTGGAATTGAAATTGTTGTTTTCGATGTTCCCGGGTTTTACCAACTACAACTCACAATATGTATGAGGTAGTTGGGGGAAAAATAATGTAATAAACCTTTTTGTTGTGTGCACAGGTTTCACCAATTACCTTTTATCTGAAGATTGTGACATCTTTGACTACCAGCACCGGTCAGTTTGTCAAGACATGACTCAACCTCTATCTCACTACTTCATAGCATCATCCCACAATACGTGAGTAAAGATGGTCGCAGTCATGCTTGCATCTTAAGGGCCCTTGTTGACATCATACGCTGCTCGGCCAACTCGCGTAGACACAGACATTTTTTAGTTATGTGTGACAGAGTTTTTTGTTTGTTTGGGGTGGGGGCGTTTGATGGTTGTTGGATTTTTGTTGGCGTTTGCCAAATCATCATTACCTAGATATATGTTTTTGAATTTAATCTCTATGGAAAAATTTAGTGAATGAGAAAAACTTTCACATTGGATACAAAGAGCGGTCTATTTGTGGTTATTGGGTGAACTAAAAAAACTAAACCTTAACGCTTAAAGTTATTTTGTTCAAATCTTATCAGAAATGTCAGGTTTTTTGCACCGAAATTCTGTTTCTGCCATCAAAATACATGTCACAAAATAGGAAGAGGGCCCTCTAGATGTTTAGAAATCATGATGTCATTTCGTTGCCATACATTTATGAAACATTAAAAGGTTTCACAACTTTTTTTAACTAACACAATGTCATTATCCATCACTTATTCATAAAGCTTTGCATGACAGAAATTTCCACTTTATACACTGGTTTGCATAGCACAAAATAGTGGGAACCTATTTGATCTACTGGCAATTCTTGGTAGTTCCTTGCAAGGAGATGAGTGACGCACCGATGCAAATCCATCATGAACACAAACAACTTTGTAAACTTGGGCCCAGAAATGCTGGAATGTGTTACTATCGATTCACAAAAGATCAATTCAAAATTTTAATCGCAAAACCAGCTTTGTGATTTGTGTGGCCAATGTAACATGAGTCTCCATGGAGTCATGCTCAAAAGTTTACCTCCTTAAGCAATGAACAATGATCGGGTGTAACCTTTGCAGCTGATCTGCTGATTTTGTCTTTGTTGTTGTTTTGTTGTTTGTTTGTTTGTTTGTTGGGTTGTTTGTTTGTTTGTTGGGGTGTTTGTTGGGGTGTTTATTTTGGGTTTTGGGGTGTTTTTTTGCCACAGACATCTTGAATACACTGCTAAAGGTTATGTGTGATATGCAATTTTCACTTGATTTTCTTTTTGTTGCAAAACCTCAAGTTTTATGTCAACTAGATGCATTAAAATCTTACCTTGATGCTCAAAATGTTGAAGCAAAGTTGGGAAACGCTTGCCACATTACTCCCGCTTAACTGGGACCGTTTTATCATTTGTAGTGCAAATTGCTTATGATTTGTGTATTAAAGTAGGTCAAAGATAAAAATGCAATAGTATAAAAGAGAAACAAGATTGCATCTCAAAACAAACTTAAGATACCTCAAGGTTTCCTTTAAAGAGTTGATCATTTTGAAATGCTACATAAAAGTTTGAAATGTGTATTCCGTTTTCTCAAAGCCTGCCATGCATTCCACTTGGTGAAAGTTCACAAATAATATCCAGTAACTTGAGCACCTCATCCGCTATTCACCAGTTTTTCGCAATCATTTTTCGATCATTTTCTGTCTCCTCAGACATTTCGTCAACATTTATTCATGTCACTTTACCCCCTACCATGTTAAGTTTTAAATAGATGTTAAATTTGCATCGCTTGGGGACAAAAAAGAACATGTATGTGTTTGACCATACAGTGATTTGTGTGAAGCACTGCATGCTCAGCACTTCCCGGTGTCTGGGGGAAAAACCAACCGACATACTCGAGTTGGATTCAAACCCATTACCTTTGCCATTCTAGAGCCGATGTCTTACAACTAGACCACCGGGCTTACCTTGTAGCTGGAGGAAGTTCTGTTTATATAGGATTTTAAAACAAAATGGGAATTGAACTGCCTTTATCTAATGGGCAAGCTGGGTGGTCTAATACTTGGCCATCTTCTCTATAGCGGCAAAGGTCATGGGTTCGATTCTCAGTATACCTGTGGATTTATTTATTCGTTTAATTTTATTTGTTCACTGAACTGGAGAAGCACTGAGTATACAGTGTTTGAAACACATCAGTGTGTGGCTAAATCAAAAACAATAAAGCTTTTACATGTATTTATGGCACCCTACCCCCTGCCAAGTTAAGTTTGTTAAACTTACAAACATACAGGTCTCACAAATTAAAGTTCACTTGCAATGTTTGATGTGCATTAATTGTACTAGCAATCTTCCTATATTTCATTGTTGGTAAATTTACTAATATTTATATTAGTTGAAATTAAGTGTGAAGTCCTTGCATTTGTTTTTCATGCTTAAGAATTATTTTCATGTAATTGTCCAGTTTGAAAAATCCACTTATTTCTAACCAAGTACTAAAACATAATGAACTGTGTCTACTAACGGTAACTTGCTTCTTTCTTTGTTTTTAACTGCCATCAGTTCTTTTTTGTTTTACCTGAGAAGGTTCCCTGATTGTTTTTGGGGAAGAGTAAATTAACTTCCACCCTCTAATTTTTTGACAAACATGCTGCACGATCAGCCTGTGACAATAGTTATGTGTCGCAGTTTAACTGGTTAATGCCATGTCGCATGAGGCACTTTACTGGCAACTAACTCCAGGCAATTTCCATTCAGAAAGAAACAACTGAAATGTGAATGAACTGTCTGAGTGGAGTTTGCCTTGAGTTGCTACAAAATACATTTGAGGTCTTAAGGGACTTGTCTCACGAGGCAACCTTTGCAGGCAGCTTGGAGGGCAACCAAATGCAGTTTATGCTACAGGACCACTTTGTTAGGACATGAGTACCTTTTCAAACAATGTAAACAATGTCTTCAATCCCTAAGAATAATATATTAATCTTCAAATGTAATGAACTTTCTTCTAAGGTGGAGATTGCCTGGAACTAGTTGCCTGTTAAATGCCTCATGTGACAGGACCTTCACATTACTTTCTTCAGGGTAGCAATTTGTAGCCAGAAGAATGTATTTTTTTGCCAACAATGTTTTTTGTTTTTGCTACAAAATACATTTGAGGTCTTAAGGGACTTGTCTCACGTTGCAACTTTTGCAGGCAACTTGGAGGCAACCAAATGCAATTTATGCTACAAATCCACTTTGTTAGGACATGATTACTTTTCTAAACAATGTCTTAAATCCCTAAGAATAATATGTTAATCTTCAAATGTTCATGAACTTTTTTCTTGAAGATTGCCTGGAACTAGTTGCCTGTTAAATGCCTTGTGTGACATGACCCTCACATTACTTTCTTCAGGATAGTAATTTGTAGCAAGAAGAATGTTTCTTTTGCTGTCAACGTGTTTGCTTTGCATACAGTGCAGTTGGTTGCCTCCTGGTTGGCTGAACAAAAGTTACCCTCTGTGACATGGCCTTTAGTGTGAAGATCAAACAGTTATTTTCTGCAACTATACATCAGGCTTATTTTAATTATGGCAATCAAAACAAGCATCAGTTCATTGATATTTTTTCAACTTTGACCTAATGGAAGTATTTCTTTGGAGTTGTAAATATTACTATAGTGATATGTAATGTGACATGACACTTTGCTTAGCAGTTAAGATTGATACTTAGTTAAGACCAATCTGAACTCTTTGTGAAAATGACCCTTGAATGGGTTGTCTCTGTGCCAACAAAAAGTTCAAACTCAAATACAAACTTATCCAGAAAGTTTTGTGTTAGTTACAGTTAAATATGAAAGAAACACTGCAAGCAAGGACTGACTTCATTTGGGATGAAGCAGGAACCAAACCCCACTTACTAATTTAACAACATGTACCTTTAACAAAACTAACATAATCACCTCTAACATTCTTCCATCCATCCCTTCCGTGTTCGTTCCTTACATGTATTTCTCCCTTTTTTTCTTGGCTTGTCTATTTTGTATTTTAATTTATTTTTATTTTTATTATTTTTTGGTTTTTTCCATTGTGGACCTGATCCCAACCCCTTTCCATTCGTAGGTATGGCAACTGGCCTCAGATGGGAATTTGCCCCAAACATCCACCACCCGGGCTATCAAAGTAAGATTTTTTCGGCTCTTTTGACCTTTGAACCCTCTCCTCGATCCACCTTGATCACATGACCCAATTACCTTATAGAGATGAGTCCATGCTCTCACATGATTTTATTTATTTATTTTTCCCGGTGGAACGAACCTTTCCGATACCAAAACCTTTAAAAAGGTCTGTCAATGAAGAAATTTGTCAAAGATGTTCAACTAAACTAAGTAGCTGTTGGCCAGACTAGCATACAAATTCCCTTGATGTAATGGTCTTACTGCTAGACTTTCATTTACAAAAGTCAGAGTTCAAATCCCAAGTTGGCGGATTGTTTTCAAAACTTGCTTTATTTTAAAGGTAAAAACATCCTACTAAAAACCCCTACCACTCCATACAGCTTTTACCTGTGTCACTGTATTTCTCTTTTCATTTTATTTCCTTCCATGCGTTGAAATCATTGTCATCTCTCTGCTTCTGTTGCCATGGTGATTGATATTTCCAAATACTTTCCCAAGCCCCAACATGTCCTTGTGCCCAGACGTTTTTGTTAATTTTAACTCAATTTCTTAAAGATGCTTACTTCCACAGCTGATTTTAGATATCTTTGTTTGATTTTTTATTTTATTTATTTTTTTTTAAATAAACAGTTGCTGACAGTTTAAACAAAATTACAAATTACAACTACAAAAAATAGTTAGATTTCATGAAAAAAACCTTGAGTGGTCATTTAAAGGCACATACACGTTTGGTAATGACTCTGAAAATTATTGGCAATAAAAACTTACTTGGTAAGAAGTACAGCAGCTTTGGGTAGTATAATGAATTTTGTGAAACTTTTATTTTCGGAGTACGGTTATGGAAAAATATATCACTTTTTATTCCGCAAAATATGAATCTGAGAAGCGTTTCTGTCAGAAATTCTCAGACTGTGTATTCCTATGGGGAATATTCTTCCTGCGTGGAAATATTCGCTCCGTTTTTTTTGATGATATCTCAAAAACGCGTCCACCTTTTGAAGTGATATTTTCAAGTTAGTTTTATTGTATGTACCTACATTTATACAGGATTAACACAGGATTAACACAATCAGTAGGCTTCAATTACCAAATATATGCAGCACCTTTAAGTCACAGGTTACTTAAAGACATTTTGAGACCATTATGGCTAAAGTGATGATGGCATGCTCTGTGATTATGAATGTTATGAAAACTGCTGTTATATTTAGATTTCAAGCAAGCATGTGACTGCTATTGGAAGGCTGTTCAAATAGTTTTTGTATGCAGTGTCTTGAAAACTGGCAAATGTGTGTGCATGCTTAAAAATGACGTCAGTCAAGTTTGGTAATATAGCTCTCTAAGGGTTTGGGTCTGTACAATGTAAATAATAGTTGTAGCCTTTGAGAAAGACTCTAGTGTGGTTTAAACGTGGGGCCAATAACAGCTTTTTGCACTTTTTTTAACAAGTAAACATGTATGTAAAAGCTGATGTAATGAAAAGAGATAACTTGGTCTTCAATAAAAGAAGCTGAGTGTGAAATTTCTAAGTAATTATTTTCAAACTCTCCACTTAAAATGTTAATTTCTAAAAAGTTCAAATTTTTCAAGGAAACAACATGTAAAGTTTGCATGTCACTTTTGTTCATACATGTTATGAATACTGTTCCCGAGCAGGCAGCAGAAATGACATCAATTCAACCACATTTTTCTTGAAGGCATCAACATTTTGAAAAGATATATATTTTTGCCTGGATGATTAACCCAACTGCAGGATTTCCCGTAGACACTTGAACATTGTAAATGCCAACCTACTTGGAAAACCTGTGTGTGACCAATAATTTACTGTCTTTTTTCACTACTGGTGATTTGAGTAGAGAAGACATGGCAATATATAAAAACAGCAAAAAAGAAAAATGTGTAATCTTTTTCACCAGAATCCAGTTTGTTTGGATTATTTTGATTTGCAAAAAAATTTCAAAATATAATGACAAATTTGCTCCCACCAAATGTTTAGCCACAAAACCAAGTCTTATTGGTCAACCTGGTTAATGGAGCCAAAACAAACTTAAGCAAACCTTACTCTCATTGATTGTCCTGCATCCTTCACTTCCATACACATGAAAATAACTTCATGTGTCACAAACTGAACTCACACAACAAGCAACAGCGAAAGCCACTGGGGAAAAACCTAGACTGGAAAATCAATCTAACCCCAGCACAAACTACAAGGAAGTATCGTGCCAAGTACAAAGCATTTGGTCATCTACTTGTTAGCATGAATTATTTTTATTTGCAAGGCTACAAACATTCACTGTTTATTGTAATGAAGCTCTAAATGGACTTAGGTGGGAACAGTTTGCACTAGCCAGTCGCATGGACATGGTTTTTTAAAAGAAAACATTTCATTATTTTCTCCCAATGTGCATTGTTATATACTACCCAAAGTACACATTGTTACTCCCGCTTGGACCAAGTTTACCTTAAAATACCTATTTTGGGGAGAGGGACAAATCTCTTGAGTTTTCATGACAGTTATTGCACAGTTTACGATTCATGAAAGGAATGCTTTTCATAACAATTGATGTAAACCTAGCCATATCTTTGAAAATGACTTGTGTGCCATTTTCTTTTTCTTTCTTGGTTAATGTAATGATTGTTTGAACTTTGGATTTTCCTATCGTGCTGCAGTTACCTCACTGAAGACCAATTGAAGGGACCATCTAGCGTTGCGGCGTATGTAAAGGCTCTACAAAAAGGATGCAGATGGGTAGAATGTAAGTTTAGTTCAGAGTTTTACCAAATGGTGGTCATAGGAAAGACTAACTGTAGTTTTGGGTGTTCTTTTAAAGTCATAAACCTTTTTTTATGTACAAATCCATTATTGGTCAATTTCATAATGTCCTGCAACAGTGCCTTTTCTATATAGCTGGGATGCATATTAGCCTGTGTAGCAAGGTAGAGACTAAAAACCAGGTCCACATGCAGAGTTCCAGTCTGGGAGTTGCACCAGGGTCACAGAGGTGAAAGGCAGGGAAGAAACGACTCAGTGGCAGTTCTACCTAGCACCCTCTTGTGGTTGCTTCACTTGCTTGTATTAACCTCCATTGGTATAGTGTTTAGGCTTGCCTTGTAATATCATCTTAAAGGCTTCTAAAAGAAAAAAACAAGTTCTTTTTTGGCCCTATGTTCTGAAATCTAGCCATTACAGTGTGGTAGAGCCAACCTTAATGCCCAAAATACATTTTATTTTGATTTCAGTGGACTGTTGGGACGGTGCCAATGGAGAACCAATCATATACCACGGTCATACGCTAACATCAAAGATATTATTCAAAGCAGTCGTTGAAGCAATTAATCAGCATGCATTTGAAACATCAGAGTAAGTTCTTTGTACTGCTTACATTTTAACAGGCAATGACAATCTTAAAGCCACTGGACACTATTGGTAATTGTCAAAGACCAGTCTTCTCACTTGGTGTATCTCAACATATGCAC
>JAUELU010000022.1:5079838-5091055 GCA_032357145.1 Evasterias troschelii
TAGATATACACATGGTGTTACCGCAAACCAAATATACATTGATACCTCACCATGCAATGCCTCAAAACCCATATAAGTTGTTTGATATGTTCAAGGAACACTGTCACAGATTAGATGTTGACATTTTGAATGAACGGATCGAGGCAGAGGATGTACAGACCACCAGGACTCACTTTGATTGTCAAGTTGCTTCAGAAGCCACAAGAAAAGAGGAACTTCAGAAACAACTTGAAGCTGAGCAACGTTATCATGAGGATCTGGAAGAGGAGCCCCTCAACGGCCTTTGCGACCCTAAATCTGATGTTGCCGGAAATGCACAAGAAATACGACACAACATTCTTGAAATTGTATACATTAACTGTAAAATTTAAATAACAGAACGATAGTTTCGCAAGATATAACGTAAAGCTAAAACTAGTTCTTTTCTCATCCATTTGTCATGATTTAGGAACAAGAGGCTGCTACAACCGAGTTAAACTTTGGTACAGGACCCATTGCTTGTGGTATTGATGGTGTGTTAAAATCACATAAAATACACCGTCAAGCCTACCATGGCAAGTCATTTGTCGGTAATCATGTACATAGATTTTGTCAGGTGCATTGATTATAGGCGTAAGTTAATTGTTATTAAATTTACTCTTAAATGAATTACCTGCTGTACATTATATTAAATAAATGCATCTTCTACATGAAGATCAAACAACTCAATGTGGTCAAACTCCACCTGTTAGAAGACCACGCTTTCGAGCAATTAAACAAATTCCTTGTTGGACTGGGCCTACTTAACGAGCAAGGTGGAGAGCTACTTCAAACAGAATTCAATCGAGCAGGTAGAGTGGTGCAAGGTATGCAGGACGACTTGGAGAAACTGATGAGTGTGATGCGGCGAAACTTGACCAGCACATTTTCCGAGGTCTACTCAGAATACCCAATACGTCATTCCCTGCAATACTGACAAGTTAAGGCTGCAGTCCTTTTTATTATTTTGGGGGTATTTTATTTATTTATAGGGTGAAAAGTAGTTGAATCCCGAGAATGATTGTGTGGTTATTAATTAATGTTAATTCATTTTATACCCCCTTTGGCTTTGCCAATTTTGTGCATAAAGTACAAAAACAACGTACAAACAGGTAGTACTAGTACTAGGATGTATAGCAACATCATTATCATGTATGTAGGCATAGTCACTGCATGTAACAACATACGTATACTCATATAGTACATGTAAATAACTGTATGTACAGTGCTTTAGAATGCCCTGTACATACATTGTACATAAGCATATGAATGGCGGACATAAACAAAAAATGTACATTGCCCAAACTTACCTTTTTAGATTATTCAATAAAAAACATCTTCCTTTATCTATTTGCAGAGTTGTCTTTTTCCATAACACTTTAATTCCGACGACAGGCAGGTTTTGACAAGAAGTTGTTTCAAATTTGCTGCAAATGAAAAAAGATGTTTTTGCAGGTGCTGATTCCGTTCACTTTTCTCCCGCAAGTTCAGTAGTTTTTTTGCTTGATTGTCGTTCCATGTGTTGTTCACAGCTTATCTATGACTATTTATAAGTAAATACACCCAGGGTCACATTTCAACCAATCATAAACCCCATTCTGTGACCCTCATCACAGGTACCCGTCGCAAACATTCAGCCTGTGTCAAACAACGTGGAGCAACTCGGCGCCGATCCATGTTTACTGAGTTGGCAACAAATTGCCAAAAGAGGCCGCTGTTTAATCTCGGCGAAACAGCCGTGTTATACGTCTGTAGCCAGCCAGTGTCTTTTCTACAGATCTGTTAATGGTAAATGTGCCACCAGTGTGTCTGACCTAGTTCCTCCTGTCAGATTGTTTGAGCGTGAAACAAGACTTTCTGCATCTTCTCACGCATACACTGTTAATTTGCTGAGATGTAGAACAAAGATTAACTCCAACAGCTTTATTCCACATACTGCAACTCTTTGGAACTCCTTGCCTGGTGCATGTTTCCCTCCATCCTACAATCTAGACTGTTTCAAGGAATATCAATTCCTACCTCCAGCTCTCCCGAGTTCTTTTCATGTTTTATCATTTTCCCTTACCAAGAGTGGCTTTTAGCCTTGTTTGGGCGAACTTGCATATAAAACATATTTTTAAAAAGTCATCATTTGTGGTACCCAGGATGCATTGCATCTCCATAGGAACGTCATCGCTAATCCCCATGTAGCACTAGGACATGCGCTTCTGCAGTTTACTGATCTTTGCCATTCAACAATTCTCTGCTATCCAGTCTGGTCGTAATGAAACAAAAGGTGTTTCTGTCATGCACTCTGCTGGAAAGAACTGGAAATGGCCACGCTTAGAACATGACATTCTATCGCAGAAAACAAATGACACAAAAACTGGAGAAGCTAATCATTGCAAACAATCGCGGACATTTTAAATTTTAAAGATTTATTCTAGTTTCATCATTTCTATGAAAAGTCTGAACCAACATGTATGTTTAAACATGTAGGTAAATTGCCAAAGTCATCCTGATTAAAATTTCCTTGGTCGATTGTGAACAAAAAAGGTGAATGTGTGACCTATGTCATGCTCACATTTAGTGTTGTTTAATTTTCCTTATACCATTGGGTTAATGCCTTATTATAATGAGTAATGCCAAACCCAAAATAAAAAAGTAACTCCTTGTACATGTATTGTAAAACTTACATCACTATAGGTTGTAAAAAGGATGCGTAAGTTCCCGTGTTATGAACATCAACTACATTTTGTATGGGACTGCAAAAATTAGTGAGCTAGTGCCTGTGTTGCTCGGTTAATTAAATTACAGTACATTGTTTTGTAAATATTTCAGAAAATACCATTTGTTTATTGTAATAAGTATTTTGAGCACTCAGCTCCCTTAAAATGTTTAGAAAGGTTGTTTTAAAAAGACTTGGCAAAGACTTGATCAGAATTATGGAGGAAAAGATTCATTTTGTGCCCAACTCAATGAGCGGACAAAGTGAAATGCGAGTGACGGAAGTGCGAGTGACGGCCCTTTTCCCCTCTAACTTAAAAACAGTTTGTTTTAGATTCTTGTTACCCTCATTTATACTTCAGTAGGGTAGGTGTTAAATACATATAATAATTTGGTTGTAGTACTTTTTGTTTGAGGAAATTTTTCAATTAAAACCCGAGACATTTTTTGGCATGTCGTTTTCATGAAATGCGAGTGACAGTTTTGTCCAACAGTGTCATGCTCAAATTTAGTATCATTTTTTTTTTTAATACCATTAGGTTTTTATGTGGGTTTCGGTGTACTATTTTTGTCTTTTTAAAATTATGTTTTTATCAATTATTGTGAAACTGTAATTTTCAACTTTTATATATATATACATGTATATATATTTATACATAGTTTTTAATGATACCTGTAAGTGGCGGCTATCCGCTGTTGGATATCAATAATACTATGAAGGGAGTGCTTCAATATGGTGATTTCTTTGGTGTCCACAGAAAAAAAACGCAGGGATGAATCCGGGATGATAACACTTGGATTTATTCTACACAGAATAAATTTGTGATTCACAAAAACTACATCTTTTTCTCAGAAAAAATTATGTTTCATTTTGTTGGGTCGGTCCATGTTAATTAAAATTGCTCTTTCCCGATTAACATTTATTTGACTTCAGCGGGATACCAGTTGTCTTCAAAGGCAATTATAACAATGTCTCCTGTCTTGGGCTTCAGATTAATTTCACCTTCCTGTACAAACACAAAGTGTCTCTTTTCAGGCACATGGTCATCAGGGCATTTTGGTCGTGTTAACTTTTCCTTTCAAAAGTTGTACAGGTGGATTGCACTGGATAGTTCAACCTGTCAGGCAGTCACGTTTAAAGTTGCCTGCTTTTTCGGTACTCCAATTTTACGGTCGCATGGACCTTTACCATGACTGCTGCCGAAGAAATGCTTCTCGGTGGGGAAACCTTAATCAGTTGCTGAAAATGATGCATCAGCAAAAATTGTGAAGTGGATCAGTTTGTTGATTTTGACTCCTCAACCTGTTGGATTGCTAATTTATTATTATGCTGGACACCATGATTACAGTGCTGGGTGTCATTGCTGATGCACATAATTGAATCTGTGACTATACTGGTACAACCGTCTTCGGTACATCTGTATGATGCAACAATAGGGTGTATGGTAGCCTAGTCTATGGTAGTATGGACTTTGGACCAATGTGCCCCTTGTGCGTCATCCTGAGCCTTACAAGCGTAGTTCTCAGCAAAGTCCAAACAAGTATTTTGTTTTGATTGTTTTTTAATTATATTTTATAGTTTTGCTTATTCTTCTTAATTGGCTTTGTCTGCAAGCAAACGCATACTTGCGAACATTGAATCAACTTGAAACTTCATGTGAAGTTAGAACATAACTAGCAGAAGCTGAGTAAGTTGTGACGTCAGGATTACACCATCAAGTGTCAAAAATAACAAGGCTTTTAAACATTAATCTTTTTGATACTTGAAAATCCATATCAAGTCAGGATGAAGAGACCGCCGGTTGCTTTTGGCTTGATTATATAGGGGTATTATAGGTCTTCATTTTTCATTGTGTGTGTGTGACATGACATGACCTCTACTTCCGGTTTAAACCGGAAGTGCCTTGTAATTTAAAAGTGGCAAATGTTTTCAACTTGTTTTCAACAATTTTATAATCCAGCAATAGTCTGGTTTATAAAAATTGGTCAGTGACGTCATAACATCTAAAAGTGTCCTCAAGCGTCAGGTTAAAAAAAATAAAAAATACACTTTAACTAAATGTCTGTGGTGGAGTGTATAAATGGTTTCAAAATTGGTATACATAATTACCTTTATACTATAATACTTCATTCACCAAACCTTTGTGTGTAGAATAGCTTTCAGAATAGCTTGAGGTGTCAACTCCCATTCCCATTCATAACTACATCCTGAACATGAATTTTTACCAGCTTCTCAGCCCATCCCAGGGGTCTTGTATGAGACTGGTGGGACGAGAGAATTTCTTAATTTGAACTGATGGTAACTGCATGGATCTTTCCCAAATTTCCTCACAGAGTTTTGATTAATTGTTTTCTCTCACAAGATATCACCGTGCTTAATACTTTATTTAAAGCCTGTTGAAATCTAACTTGCATTACATGGCATGTATTGAGTTTTTTTTCTCTTTCACTTAATCCCACATTTTTCTGTATCCACTATCCAGGCACATAGACAGAAATCATAAGTTGATAAGATTTCGTATAGTTATCCATGGTGGCATTGACGGATGTTCACGGTGCATGTTTCTAAAAGCATCAACCAACGATACAGCACAAACAGTTCTGCGACAGTTCACTGCTGCCGTTTCTCAGTTTGGTCTACCTTCGCGTGTTCGCTCCGACTTTGTGAATGGAAAATGTGGATGTTGCAAGATACATGCTGAACCACCCCGCAAGAGGATGTAACCGTGGCAGTTTCATAACTGGTAGTAGTGTGCACAACCATCGTATAGAACGTTTATGGGGAGATGTGAGAAGAGTGGTTACTGCCAACTATAGTAACATTTTCTACTACCTCGAAAATATTGGCCAACTGGATCCTTTGGATGAAGTATCCCTGTTTACGCTTCATTTAATTTACGTTCCCCGGATTAATGTCGCATTGAAGGTGTTTGCAGAAGATTGGAATCAACATCCTTTAAGTACTTGTCACAACAGGAGTCCATTTCAAGTCTTCCATGAAGGAATGTGGCTGCTCAGAGACAGTAACAATGCGGCCATCACTGGTCTCAAAGCTGCTTTCAACCAAGACTGGCATAACATACAAACACAAAATGATGTTCAGATTCCAGAATTTAACATTCTAGATGCAGATTTCCTGTTGCAAGAACTTGTGCGTCACATCGACCCCCTTACAGATGATGGACACCATGGATGTAACCTCTATGAACAAGCTCTAGACCTTGCACACAGACGGCCTATGGGACATTAGTTTACAGAGTATGCAAATAAACCAAGCTGCATACTAATTTAGGCAATGTTTTAAAATATTTATTTTATAGAAATGTGAACAAAACGGACCATGATGCAAATTGAAGTTAATGTATTCAGTGGTTTAATATAGTACCAAAACAAAAGACATCCTGTCAAATGTTGCAATTTTTTGTAATTAAATTATATCAATGGGACCACCTTTCTTAATGATATCATGGAAGTATGTACATGTGGTGATGTTCTGCCCCAACTTGACAATCGCACCAACTACATGTAGAGTTGGGACTGGGTCTAACTTGAGTGAAAGTTTGTGCATTCCAACTATACATGTAGTTGGGACAGTAGTAATTATACAGGGTATCAGCGGAGAAAGCTGGGTGCAATATTTTCACAAGTGAAGTGAAGCCACTATTTAAAATAAGGAAAACAACATGTTTTTAGTTGTTTGCAATACGGAGGAAAAAACTCAACCACCACACAAAAGGCATGTAAGTTGTACCATTTGGTCAGGACTGATTATTTTTTGGGGGAGGTGGATTGGAAAAGTGTACTGTTTCAGGATGAATAACCTGAAATATGTTATTGCCATGTCCTTTTTATGTATTTGGATGAAAAGGTTGGCCACAAAGGTATTTACATGTAAAACAACAACACGTCTCGCCTTGCTGTGATGTGTGTTAAATTGTCGATTAATGGGAAGTGCAGCCTCTGGCATCTTGTAAGGAGTCAACATTGATCTTGACCCCGGGTAGGCAGAATCTCCAAGCAGATAATAATCTTGTGGAGGAAACAGCCCATCCGGGCAAAGAGGGGAGTTTCTGTATACACGAGCATCATGAACTGATCCAGGAAAACTAGTAAAAATATCAGTAAATACTCCTTCATGGTTACAAACTGCCTGCAACTGAATGGATACTGATTTTTTCTGTTGTGGTAATCCTGTTTAAATTGTGAAAGTGGCAATATGCGGATATGCGTCCACAGCTCCAATTGCACTCCTGATGATCCTGGTTCCAGATAAATTTGCAAACCCTTGTGTTCTTTAAGTTCTCCAGAACAGCTGCAAAATTTATGGTACAGAATAATTAGTTAGCAATTAGAAATATTTTGATCTGATTATAAAAGTGGAAAGACCATGGCATTTTCTATCTTCCCTTTTCCTTTAAAGGGTAAGTATGTTCTTTTTTATACATGTCAGAGCAAATATTGTTCTTCATAATTTGATCCTGCCACAAAAACTTTCATTTTTTTTACTCTTTTTCTTAAAGGAATGCAATCTACTGACATCAAAATGTTTATCCAATTATTATTATACAACAAGAGGAATACCACAACTTCGCAGAACTACCTTGTAGCAACATCCAGAAGCTAACCAAAATAGAAATGCCAAAATTTCAACTTCTGCCTGCCACCCATGATGCTTGGGCTTCTGTATAATGTGCTGAAGTCTCACAAATGACCTTCATGTGACACGGAAGTCTTTACGCAACCCAAAATCTCCATCACGCAGAGTTGTCAGAAGAAAATCTGTGCCCGATCTACAGTAAGGGCCACGATTAACCTGCACAAAGAAATGTTAAAATGCATCTGGTCAACTCATACTCTACAAACTCGAACTGACATAAAATTAACTAGACATGATTGCATTTGTGAACAAATGCAGAGCTGTTTCGCTAATATTTTTTTTCAAATTTCACATAATCAAGTTAATATTACAATATTTAATGCCTATTGAGATCGAATTCATTGTCTATATCTTTAAAAACTGTACCTTTAAGAAAATATAACCTGACAAATGATGACGTCATGATGACGTCAATTTTTATTTGAATCAGTTATGACATATCAAGCCTTTTGATTTTTGATTTTTGATTATAGCATGTTCCGTTAGCAATTTCTGACTTAAAGGGGCACAAAATGACGTCATCATGACGTCATTACAAGTTTACAAGGGCCTCGCCCGTATCTAACGACCTGCCAAGTTTCAACGTGATCAGACTTATACTTCTGGAGATATACAACTTCAAAGTTTGCACCTTTAATGTCCTGTCACGTGACCCCTGATGACGTAATCAATCTAAAACTTCGTATATATGTTGGCTGCCTGAAGGTGTTCATGTGTATTAATTTTGAAGCGATTACAACAAACTTCGCCACACACATCTTCTCATAGTGCATTTTGAACAGTTTCCAACTGCCACTAGAGGGCGCTCTTGTATATTATGACGTCATCTGTATTTTTTCTTAACTGCATTTCCTTGCCGGACACTAACATCGTTCAAAGCATCTTCATAACTGTCGTCATTTTTGAATTACAAGGGCACTTCCGTTTTTGACCGGTTTTGACCGGTTTTGACCGGAAGTAGAGGTCACGTGAGGTCACGCACACTGAATAAAATGAAGCCCTAATTAATCCCTACCCAATCCTGCAAACAGAATTCTACGGTCTCTTGTGACTGATTTGATATGGATTTTCAAATATTTCAATTATACACCTTTAAGATGACGTCACGCGACAGGTGATGACGTCATCATTACGGATTTCTTTTAGGACCCTCCTTGCACCAATGCCTTTCATCCCTGAAAGTTTCATTGCAGTTGCTTTTTAGGAACTATGCAAAAGGCCGCTTGGAACGATTGTGCATTATTTCAATGACTTCCGGATTACTGAAACAGACAAATTAAAAAAATAACTAGAGCTAAATTGCATTTGTGAACAAATGCAGAGCTGTTTCGCTATTAATAGTGTCAAATTATAAGTGAATATGAAAGTTTGCAGTGTTGACGTAATCAAGTTAATATCACAATAGTTAATGCCAAATGAGATTTAGTTTATTGTCTATATAACTGTTAAAACTGTACCTTTAAGATAATATATTCTGACAAATGATGACGTGATGATGACGTCATTAAGGTGTGGAATCAGTTTTGACAGATAAAGCCTGTTGAAAACATAATTTGGATTAAAGCATGCTCCGTTAGCAATTTATGACTGAAAGGGGCAAAAAATGAAAAAAGGGTAACAAATCGTGTGATGACGTGATGATGACGTAAAGTATTTTGCGAATCAGTTATGACATATGAAGCCTGTTTAAAAAAAGAATTGTGATTGTAGCATGTTCCGTTAGGAATGTCTGATTTAAAGGGGGAAAAAATAAATAAATTGTAACAAATCATGTGATGACGTCATCATGACGTCATTACAAGTTTAACATGAACTTGCCATTATCTAACGACTTGCCAAGTTTCAATCTGATCAATTCATACTGTTGGCGATGTACGACTTCAATAGTTGCACCTTTAATGTCACGTGACGTGAGTTGTGATGACGTAATCAATCGAAAACTTTGTATATATGTTGGCTGCCAGAAGGTCATCATGTGTATCAATTTTGAAGTGAGTACAACAAACTTTGGAACACACATCTTCTCAAAGTGCATTTTGAACAGTTGTCCAATTGCCACTAGAGGGCGCTCTTGTATATTATGTCGTCATCAGTATTTTTTCTTAACTGCATTCCCTTGCTGGACACTAACATCATTGAAAGCATTTGCATAACATTGAGCATGTGTGAATGACGAAGGCACTTCCGGTTGCGACCGGAAGTAGAGGTCATGTGAGGTTACGCACACTGAATGAAATGAAGACCGAATTAAGCCCTTCCCAATCTAGCTTAAAATAGTTTCAAAATTACTAATTTGAATATGAAAGTCGGATGTTGGTTGTAAAGTCAAGGTAATAATACAAGAATGAGTGCTTTGAGATTGTACTTGTATGTGTGAAAATGATGTTGTGGGCAATTATAACCTGACAAATAAAGATGTCGTGATAACGTCAATTCATTTCTCAAACATTTATGACTGATCAAGCACAAAAACACGGAGTCTTGGGAAGGCGTGAGAACTACAATACCGGTAGTGAAGAGAGAAAATGGTTCAGTTGTTTAAAGCTATAAACAAACTTATTTTAGGGCGTGTCTAGGGTATTGTTTGTGATTGTAGTAGTGATTGTTGTATTTGTGTATAGAACGCTGTATTGTTTGGGTGTATACGCATGTGTGGAATGTTGGTTTTGCTCATTCTCAGCAGCAGATATGAGATGGCCTGAAGTTATCAACACAATACTGCGACAGCAAGGTGATTCAAGAGATGTAAATGATTTAGACTGGAATGAGAAATGCAATGTATTGAGAAGTAATCCTGTTACTGCAGCTAGAATGTTTGACAAACGATTTCATACTTTTTTAAAAGATGTCATTATGTCAAAGGCTGAACCTATTGGAAAAGTGAAGGATTATTTTTACCGAGTGGAATTTCAGTAGAGAGGATCTCCTCATACGCATTGTCTTTTCTGGATTGAAAATGCACCAAGATTAGGACATGATCAGGACAAGTATGTTGTAACATTTATTGATAGATATGTCAGTTGTGAGTTGCCATCTAATGAAGAGGATAATGAACTTAATGAGATTGTCACTCGTGTACAGCTTCATAGCCGGAGGCATACAAAGTCATGTAAGAAAAAAGGTACTGAGTGCAGGTTCAATTTCCCTAGACCACCGTCTAAACAGACATATTTATTGCACAACCACAGCCAACAGATGATGAAAAAGAGAATGATGAAAATGATGAAAAAGAAAGTGATGACGCAAAAAATGTATTGAAGTCACTTTGGGTTGCACGAAAAGATGAAGAAAACCAACACATGACAACTAGTGAATTGTTTGAGCATATTGGTACTACACAACAGGAATTTGAGAAGGCCAACAATGTGTTAAGCAAGAAGACCACTATTGTACTGAAAAGACAACCACAGGATGTTTGGGTGAATTTGTACAATCCTCATTTGATAAGATGTTGGAGTGCAAATATGGACATTCAGTATATCTGTGATGTGTATGCTTGTGTGGCTTACATTGTATCGTATATGTCTAAAGCTGAACGTGAAATGGGTGTTTTGTTGTCACATGCTCAGAGTGAGGCACAGAAAGGTAATTTAGATGCCAAAAAGAGTATGAAGAAACTTGGTTCTGTGTATCTGCATAATCGTGAAGTATTAGCACAAGAAGCAGTGTATCGGGTCTGTGGTCTGAGATTAAAAGAAAGATCTAGATAAGTACAGTTTATACCTGTTGGTGAGAATCCTGTCAGAATGAGTTTACCGGTAAGTGTGATTAAAAGCAAATGTGATGGTGATGATAATATATGGATGACGAGTACAGTTGATCGGTACCTTGCAAGG
>JAUELU010000022.1:5151853-5166841 GCA_032357145.1 Evasterias troschelii
CTTGCTTCTAGCGCCGCAAGTTTGCTGGTCAGCACCTCTATCTGTTCTTTGAGCTCATCCATCCTCTTCTCCTTCTCTTCTCTGCAGGGTCAAGTACCAACCTTTTTTGCGTTTGGTATAAACTAAATTATTGCAATCCTGTCTACGATGCTTTGTACTCTCATTAGTGCCATGCTCAGGCTGCTGTGTTAAACCTATATTTTATAATAAACAAGGAACAGTCTTAAATTAGCTAAAAATCTTAACATTGGACCTTGGGTCCTACATGTAGTTGCCGATAATAAGAAGGATTTCCTGATTCACAAAGGTTTAGCTTGGAATGCCTGCAACAAGCTTCATAACGTCTGGCAATCACACATAGCAAATGCAACAAAGCTGGTCTTCTTCAGAGCGTGTGTAGAGAGCATCCTTCTATATGAAGCTGAAACCTGGACCATGAAAACAGAGCTTCAAGATCGCCTTGATGATACATATACTAGGCTTCTTATGAAGGTGCAGAACATCTCATGGCATATGAGCACAAGACCAAAGAACAGATTTATGGAGACATTCTACCAATCTCTGTTACTGTTGCTCAACACAGAGTCCACTTTGCTGGCCACTGCTATCGTGCTAAATACCAGGTCATACCCGACATGTTATATTGGAGACTTCCGTGCCCTAATAAAGGATGTAGACCTCTCAACTACATCGACGTGATCGGTAGAGATACGGAGTCTGAAATTGAGGACCTACCAAACATGATGACGATAAACACCTCTGGCGTGACTCTGTGAATAGAATCTCGGTTGCGATCGCTAAATGATGATGATGAATGATGATGGATATTCAATACATTGAACTTCCTAGCAGTTGAAAGCATTTCCACTGAAATGGGACTCGAAAGATTAACTTATTGAGATTTTGGAGACCTTTCTAATGACGTATAATAGATTGTTGAGGTCAAATGGGATTGCATTCTGTGTACCATTTCTTAAGTTGTGACATACTTTTCCAATTATGTATAGATTGTAAAAATCCAATGTGAAGTTATGATCTGTTCACATATAAAGATTCATCTTCCAGTTTGAACAGGAAGGCAAGGTCAAATGAGGTCACATTCTGTAGCTTTTGTTAAGTTTTAAAAGCCTTATCTGATGATGTACAGATAATCAATGTGTGGTTCAGGAGTTACGATTTTTTGAAACATTAAATTTCAACTTCTGACTTGAACCAAGGTCAAACGGTCACATATTGTGTTACGCATGATTAGTTTATGAAGACCTTTTACATGATGTAGGCCTATGGATTGTAAAAATCCAATGTTTGGTTCAGGAGTTATGAATGTTGTAAATATTAGATGGCTTATCCTCTGATGGGCAATATACGTGTATTGTAACACCGTTGCAAAAGGTATTACTACTTGTAGCTCTACAGTACAAATACATACACATTTAAACTAAACCACACGTGCAACATACATGCATTACAGGAGGCCGTACACTAAACCACACGTGCAATGTACGTGTACAGGTTAAGCGTGTGTTAATACACTATTGTGCGTTGTCAATGAGTGGGTCAACTGGTGAGCTTGAACGTCCGGTTTTTACCAGATGTGAAGCTCAAAATGTTGTCATATCTGTGCGAAAGTTTGAGCAGGCTCAACATCCTACAACCTGATACAAAAATAATGCTATAATGATAAATAGGTTTTAAGATATAATTTAGATAAGATAAGATATTTTGAAATTTTCAACTTATGATAGATAACCTTGAAAAACCTTTGAATACCACACTAATTGTTTACGTCATCTTGACGTCAGTAATCATAGCTGTATGAAGAGCATCGCTTGCTCAGATAAAACCAGGAACGCAGGGGAGATGCCATTTCAGAAGAACAAAGGAGATGTTGGCAAGAACTCATCGAGAATGTGGACATGTCACACAACAGTAAAAAAGCATTGTTAACCATCAAAAGTATTGTTAACCATCAAGAAAATCAACAATGACTCAAAGAAGACAACAGTACACTCTAATGTCACAGCAAACCAGGTTGCTCACCAGCTCTTGATGAATGGCAAAACCCAACACTAGAAAAGCAACAAAAAGAACCCATGGTATCAGGGTGACAGAGAGCCTGGAACTTCACCATGAAGGAACTCAAGACAGCAACTGACAGCCTCAAGAACAGCAAGGCTTCTGGCCTTGACGACATCCAAACAGAACAGATACAGCACTTTGGACAGAACACACATTGCTGGCCTCTCTCACTGTTCAACAACTGCACATCCATGTCTTAGATACCTAAGATATGGAGGAAAGCCAGAGTAATAGCTTTATCTTGAGGCCAGGGAATGATCCCAAGGAGGCAAAGAGTTATTAAGCCACTCTCCCTGCTGAGCCACTTCTTTAAGCTTTTCGAGCCTCTCATCCTGAACAGACTCAGCCCAATCACAGAAAAACCCCTCAAACCAGAGCAGGGTGGCTTCCGACCCGGAAATCATGTGCCAGCCAAGTAATCAACTTGACACAGTACATCGAGGATGGCTTGTAAGAGGAATCAACCAACTGGTGTTGTCTTTGTGGACCTAACAGCTGCCTATGACACCGTGAACCACCGGCTAGTCCTCAACAAGGTTTATCAGATGGCAAACTTGTACTAGAAAACGGGCGCTTCTTTGAACTAAATGGAAAGCGCAGCAGATGGTGGAAACAAAGAAATGGACTGCCCCAGGGCAGTGTTTTTGCTCCTGTACTGTTCAATATCTACACTAATGACCAACTGCAGTGTCCCAAGGGACAAGGGGGCTTCATCTACACTGATAACCTTGGTATTGCAGCCCAGAGCATCAACATAGATAACATTGAGGCCACCCTCACATCAGCCCTAGACAACTTCACAACCTATTACATAGACAACCAACTGAAATTAAATCCTACCAAGATCCAGGTATTAAGCCTGTTCCACCTATTGAATTGTTACACTGGGAGGAAACTGTCCCTGATGTGGAACGGCGTCCACCTGGAACAATGCAACTTCCCCGAATACCTCTGAGTCACCCTGGACTGGGCACTCTCGTACAAGAAGCATATTGACAAGGTGAAAGGGAAAATGAGAACCAGAATCAACCTCCTATGGAAACTGGCAAACTCCTCATGGGGTGCCAATATATCCACTCTACGGACAACTGCTCTTGTGCTTTGCTACTGCCCTGTCTGGGAAAGATCCTCTCAAGCAAAGAAAGTTGACCCTGCCCTGAACGACAGTTACAGATCGATCACCAACAAATGTAGACAGCCTCCATGTTCTGGCCGGCATTGCCCCACCTGGTATACGTAGGTTAGTAGCCAGCAGTACTGAGTGCCTCAGACAAACCAAACACCGCCTTCCATGTCATGCCTACCAACCATCTCCCAGCTGTCTACAGTCAAGGAGGAGCTTTCTTCACTCACTTGAACCATTGACAGTTTCCCCTGAGGTGGCCAAACTTGCACTGTGGGAGAAGAGGGGCATCGACAGTCACCATCACAAGAAGCTGCCCTCCCAACTAAAGCACAGCTACCCCCTGGACTGGAGAACGTAAAAGTCCCTCAATAGACTACATAGAGGTGGGACAATGCAAGACAGACATAAAGACATGGGGGATTTACCGACGATGATGACATTAATTGTGGTTGTGGCACATCACCCCAATCTATGCCACACCTTCTACAATGCCCAGCCCTTGAGGAGAAGTGCTGCCTTAAAGACCTGATGGCAGCAAACGAGAAGGCTGTGAGATGTGCCCAATCCTGGTCAAACATTTGAATAGTAGATTATGGACTCTGCAGAAAAAGTTCAGCATTCTTCCTAGCATTTCATTCATCCAAAAAAGGATTCTGTTATGCCGTACACCTTGCACACTATCATCATGAATAAGGGAATAAAAGGGTAGCGACGAGTTCTTAAAGGCCGTTTAAAACCGGCAGGGTCGTGGCCATGTGATAAAGGCCCGAGCCTTCGGCTCGGGCCTTTATCGCACAGCCACGACCCTGTAAGGTTTTAAACGGCCATTTAAGAACGAGTCACTACACTTTTTTTCCCATTCATAAATGCCCATTTGGTTAAAAGTGAAAGAATAAGAAAAATCTGTGGAACAAATTTTATGAAAAGTGTACACTTTTCCAAAAACTTTTGTAAAAATTATGTTTTGTGCGCGTTGGGTTGTGTGTAAGCGCGTGTACTAAAAGATTATGCGCGGTATACTTATAGCGTTATATTGCGTTTCGCGTAAGTAATTTGGCCTAAATGAGCTTGCACATCCAATACGCGAAACCCAGCCGGTTATAAACAGCTCCAGCTGGTCTTTATCATCCGTTTATACACCCCCACGTGATGTGCTCTCCACCAATAGGAATAGCGAAACTGTCTGGGGTATTTATGAATGAATACTTTTATAGCAGTTAAGTTTGGTAAGGACATTTCAGGCATCTTCAACGACCTGACCGACACCTTGTCTCTGGGAAAGATTGTCTCAACAGAATGGACACTCCTTCCAAGCATCACTCAGATGCCGTTTTCAAAAATAGGTCGTCCACATATAGATCTGTTTGTGTGGCGGCAAATGCCCAACTCCCAGTGTATTGCTCCTGGAGACCAGACCCCTTCGCATGGCATACGGATGCCCAATACCAATGACATTAAACCAATGCATTCCCTCCTCCACCGAAGGTACTGTTAAAGATAGAGCAAGGTTTCACAGGGGAAAGTAAAATCCTGGTCACGCATTGCTGCTGTATTACTTTATTGATTTCTTGATGTAGGTTAGTGGTGTATCATAAAATTTATACTTGTAGCCTTTCATATCTCTCACTTTATCGTCGGCAAATTTATTTGGCAGGATAGCTGTCACTTTTGTAACAGTCAACTAACGCATATGTTCAAACAATTTTTTCCCACCTCCATCCCATTAGTGCCACCTGTTTGGTTAAAGTTGTTATAAGTTTAGCAGATCTTATATTAACATAATCACTTTAGGGCGGTATAGAGGGCCTAATTGATGTAGATCGTGCGAGTCCATACCTCCAGTGCAGTGTAGGCTCTAGGATACTTCCTGCAGTGTGAGCCTATTTTGTTTGATTGTTGGGATCAAAGTTAACACATACAGTGTGGGCCTTTATGCTATTGGCAGATGATACTTCCATCCATGGTGAGCTTTTGTTGTATTTTTTGGGGCTCGAGGTTAAAACCTTGTTGTCCTTAATTACTAGAGGGCTCGAGGATACAAGTTTGTGTACTGTTGCGCGTGATAAGTTTATAAAGACCTTTATGGATTGTAAACATCCAATATGTGGTTCAGAAGTTAATTTTTTTCAGTTACATATCTTATCTCAATTTGCATATATATGCCTCTAAAAATGCCCAAAACACAAAAAGTAAATTTAAAGGGGTGGGGCTTAAATTTTTAGGGGATCATATCTCAGAAATGTCAAGGAGTAGGATTCTAAAATGTTGTGTGTTCATGGCACCCATAGTTTTGTTTTTTTTAATTGCAAATCTGAGACGGAGCCTGCCGACCCATCAGGTGAGTTGATATGGAATGACCCACCTACTGGACACGTTTATATATTAGCATAAAAACTTACTTGGTAATGAGCAATGGAGAGCTGTTGATGGTATAAAACATTTCGAGAAACGACTCCCTCTGAAGTAACGTTGTTTTTTAGAAAGTGGTAATTTCTCACTAAAATATTTGAATCTGAAAAAGACTTGAGGCCTGAAGCCTTTTTTAGGCATCTTAAAGCACACAAATTTGTGCAACAGTTAGGATGTTTCGGTATTTTGTTGCAACTTTGATGACCAATTGAGCCCAAATTTTCTCAGGTTTGTTATTTTATGCATATGTTGGGATACACCAAGTGAGAATACTGGTCTTTGACAATTACCAAATGTGTCATTAGTAACGTAACTAGATCACATTATGAAGACGTGTCTTCAGATGTCATGCATAAACAACCTTCTAAGCCTGGTGTAGGGAAATTTTTTATACCGGTTCATGTGATCTGTACATACGTCAAGAGCTTGAATATGGTGCACAATCTTTACTTTTTGCGAAAATTCGTGGGAAAAAAAATTACAACTAGGTTTTTGTTGGAACAATAATGAGGTATTCGGCCTTGGTTCAATAAGTCGTTCATTGAAGTGAAAAGTTAGAGCAAGTACAGTATGTAGGGGGGGGGATAGGGTTTGTAATTGTGTCGGTATTAAATCCTTGAAATGTGTACTTTAAAGGTGACGTTTTGTTTTTGACTGAAAGTAAAGGTCACACGGGTCACACTTTGTGTAAGAGTTCCAGTTCAAGTGGGGCCACACTCTGTGTATCGTCTAATCCGTTTTTGAATACCTTTCGGATGATTTGTAGATTAAAAAACTCCAATGGCTGGTTCGGGAGTTATGATTTTTTCAAATATTAAGCTTTGATTTTGTAAAAAATTGTAAAAAAAAAATTGAATGAGGTCATCCTGACGTCGCTTCACATTTCAGTAGTCATAATCGTTGTCTAACAATACACTAAGTTTCAACTTAATCGGCTGTTTGGTTTAGTATATAAACGGCTTCAAAAGGTGCACCTTTAGGGCCTTACCACATGACACACAAATTTGTTGTCTGCATAAAGGTCATTATATGTTTACCAGTTTTGAAAAGATTCTCATAAACTTTGCCACAGACATCTAGTAAAAGTGTGTTTTGAACTGTTTTTAACCTGCCGCTAGACTAGAGGTTGTGCGACGTCACCAGTGTTATTTTTTTTAACCAGACACTTGCCAGATTAAAACATCAATCAAAACAACTTTTTAAATTTTGCAATTTCAAATTACAAGGCATTTCCGGTTTCGACCGGAAGTAGAGGTCATCTGAGGTCACGCCAGTGAAGACCTATATGACATTAGTATGATCCCACAAAAAGCAACCGCCGGCCTCCTATTTGTGATTTGTTTCAGAATTTCAAAGATTCAAAAAAATATATAAAATTTACATTGTAATTCAGCACCTGATGACATCATCAAGTTTGTGTCGTCTTGATACTCGGGGTAAATTATCTGATGAGTTTCAATGTTCAGTTCAATCCCAATCTTGAGTTGTTCCGCAGATATACTCAAAGTTGTTTTTTGAAGGAAAAACCACGAAGGCGAACCTCGACCTAGGGTATTGACCTGGAGGTTAAGGTCATATAATTTTGGCGTTAACTTGTTAAATGTTCCCGCAGTCTTGCTCCATCAGATGCCCAACTATGAACATCATAGCTTTCACATATAATGAGATACAGCCAATAGAAAATGGTAATTTTCAACTTTAAAAACCTTGTAAATTTGACACTTGATGATGTTATCATGACGTTGTTTAAGTGCCGTCTTCATGTTAAGGTTCAATTTATGCCAATTTTCAAGTTTGTACAACTTTTCCTTTTAGCGAAATTTTGTTGAGAAGGTTCGCTGAGAACAAAAAGTGGTGGAAAAAAACACCACAAAGCAGAACAGTAATAATAAGTTTTCGGCTGATAGCCGAACACCTAAAAAACTTTCTGTATCAGCAACCAGTGCAAATCATAAGAATAGGTGTTATTGATTAACATACATGTGCATGTCCTGGTGACAAGTCTAGCAACAGAGTTGCAATTTACTCATTTGAGTGTCAGGTAGTCCATACAGTAAGACGTTACATGCATCTATACAGCACATAACTTATAAAGAAAGAACCCATTTTGGGATGGATAATGTATCAATATATTATCCAATAGAACAAATTTTATGAAGGGCAAATAAAGCAGCGGGATCGACACATATTACTGACATGGTTATTTTAAAAGAAAGATTAACATCCAATATACCTCCAAGGTTGCAACAGCAAGCACTTGAAACTTTGCATAGTCTATAATCAGTTATCTAATGGATTTACTCTTATTATTCTCTTCTGGCCGACCCCATAATTTTTTTTTTTTTCAAATTTCCATAAAACATGGGATACCCAAAAAACATGTTTACATGGAACAAAAAACATTTGGTTTATTTTAAACCTGAGAGTTGTTTCTAGTTTATACAATTGACATATATTTAGTCTCTACTGTTACTGCCACTACTGCTTTCCCCCCCCCCCCAATATTTGCTTTTCGTAGTAAATGCTTTGTTCAATTTGAACTGTCTTTTTAGGTTTTATGCATTGTTTTAACACTGTTTAGACAATACAGTTTCAATTGAAAAAACTCACATTCCTGCATCAATTTACTCTTTAAATTAGGTTTTCCAGGGGAAAAAAACAGACAAGAGGCAGGCCCTAAACCCTACAAAGGAAGGCTACTTAGACAAATTGAGCAACACTAAGTCGCCTCTTACTTCCTCATGGAATAGGCGTTTTTTTGAGTTAACAACCAAAGGTCACCTGTATTACAGTAAGCGAAAAAATGAAAAGAATGTGGAGTCAATCTACTTACGCGGAGTCCCAGTTGCACTCGAAGATGATAAAACTTTGGTTTTACAAACGGAAGAAAGATGCTACAAACTTCGAGCCAATTCACACAAAGAGGCACAAGAGTGGCTGGAATGTCTTCTGTTCTACACACACAAACCTGCAAATATACCCAAGAGATCACCAACACCGAAGTCGTTTGAAGCACAGTAACTTCTCATCAGTTGGATATGAAATTTTGACTTTTCATGACATAAAGTATAATTGATATCAGTATGAAAACTTGAAGCATGTAAATACAATGCTAATATTAATCAATGTAATGGATTGAGGTATCTGAGCTATGGCAATGGACATTACCTGAAAGCTATCAATAACATAAATTTGTTGGAAGTACATTGTTACCAATTTATCACCAATTTGACTGTGTTGTAGATCTCAATACCTGTTTTTCCTAGTCTTGTCTTTTTTTTTTATATTAACACTAGTTGAAAACAAAGCAGTTGAGGTGTTTCTACTTATTGGTCTCAAGCTGAGATTTAAATACTTATTGCTTTCTTGTTTATGGCACTTGTCTTTAGCCATTATTGTTTTTATTCAGAATACCATAATTAAACACATATAACTTTTGCTTACTTTTGTATTGTGTCAGTTTTACAGCTGGTAGGTCTCAACTACATCTTTAACAAATTAATAAGGAAATATATTGATTATCATAAAGCTGCGGGCTGCCTTCTGTAAGATTTGAGTAAAGAAAAATGACCTATGTGTTTCATGCTTCTTCAATTTACTAATTTAAGACCACACCACACCAAAGTTACTACTTAATATTTTGTCTGCTTGAAATTCATGCAATTCTTTGATCGCTGTCAAACAATTAGTTATTTTTATTAAACGAAAGCATTTTGCTCTTTGAAAACCAATATTAAGCTATTGCAGGTTACTACAAACCTATATTTCTTGTAATATTTTTACATAATTAAAGATCCCATGAACTGAATGAAAGTTTTTTTCAATTTGTATAAGTTTGTATAGTAAACAAATCACATTTAGGGTTGAAACCTGGGCCCCTAAAAGGAGAAAAACTGGTGACTTAGACCTAGGAACATGCCCTCATCAGTTGACGTGCTGTGAAACATGTGGATGTGATACAATGCCCGATGGCAAACTTAAGTAACCTCATGTAGTACGTTATGTTGGACAAATCTCCTGATATTTGGCTTCTGTTGTATAAAGAATGGTGTCAAGGTGTATTAATGCTGGTTTCAGCAACATTACTATAGATGGTGTCAGTCTACATTTATTTTCATCAGATATAAATATCAACAATTTTGGACAGCTGCAGTGAAGCATACCAGAGCAAAATGGTTAGAAATGTGCATTGTCACTGCATGTGCGTTAATTGCCATTTAGTGCCTACAATGTACATGTAGGTCTAGGTCATGAAAGTGTGCAACTTAAGGATTTTTCAAAATGGATTATATTAATTTGGGGGGGGGGGACATATTAAAGTGTAATAACTCATGACAACTTATTAAAATAGTATGTGTTATGTGAATTATTAAAATCAAACCACATCTAAACCTTAATAATGTAACTTGAAGAGAAAACAAAAACACTCTACAGAACCTTTACATAAATGATTGGTCTTAAAACAGTAGACTTATGTCAAAAATAGGTACAACTATTTGATGATATCACGATGTCACAGAAAGAGCAATGAGCTGGGATCATAGTTTAACAGAATTCAGGCAGGGATAGTTGTTGAACTTTATAAGCCAATTTCGAATGAAAGAAAATGTTACCAACAATTATCTCAGGTATTCATGGGATTTTGGTGGAGTGTTGTTGTTGGTTTTGGGGTTTTTTTTAGGGGGGGTCTCCATCTTCTTTTTCCTTCTTTTGTTTCCCTTAGTTATTTCCCTTTTTACAGTGACGTGCACATCAATATTTATAAAGTCAAGAGACATCATAAAAGTATGAAAATGCATAAAGGAATATTTTTTATAAAAAATAATAACATACATGTATATGAGACTTGCTTGGATAGTAATAAAGTAAACACAAATATTTTACATTATTGATATTAACTTAATTATGTACTGAAGCCCTGTGACTTTAAATAAATGAACATTTGATAAGGCAATATTTTTAATAGTTTATCTCAAGAAATACATATTAAATCTTGACATTTCCAGTTGAGCGCTGATGGCATATTCAATATGGCCTCAAATTTAATTAAGTGTTTTTAAGACATACTGCTAAAGCAATACTTGATTGTCATTAAACTGTTGGTAGATTGTTTGTAATTTTCTCTAAACTATATAGTCATGATAAAATTATAATTTTTTTAATATTTTAACCCAACCATCACCCATACGCCCAGACATTGCTAATCTTGAAAAGAGGGGATCGTGTTTAGTCATATAGCAGAGCATGATGCAGTTGTACAAGTTTTATAAACTATAGGAACTACTGTTTTTATGCGTTTACTTCTATTTTTACATACAAGATGTGGACATCCCCAGCCCATTTTATTTTTTTGAATGTCAAAGTAGCCTTTCATTTCTGGGGTAAACTCTGTGGTCTGGTGATCAAGAGCTCTGCTCACTGTGGTCATAGGTGAAAATAAAACCAAGTATTGTGGTTTTTGAGTTGTTTACCTGGAGACATTTAAAAAAGGGAATTTGGCTTTTTGTGTTTCTGTGTAAGAGACCAAAGGAGAACAGAGAAATTGCCACAGTTTGCCATATTCACAAAGCACATCATTAGATGGTACTTAACATTATGAGCTACAAAATGCATACTACAAACTAACAGATTGTTTTATTAATACAAAATGTTTTGCTCGATGATCTTAAATTTAAAAATGTAAAGTTACCCAGTACTGTTTTTAAAAGTGCTAGAAAAGCTGTCATCTTAACCTACACTTAATATTGTTACACAAAAGAAACCATTATCACAATTTTCAAGGGAGTTTTGGATGTTCAATTATAATCAATAGCAATGTGTTTTTTGTGTTTTTTAAATCACTTTACTAAGCACTTGTACTATCTGAATCCTGATTTAAACTGACAATTTTTGTCATAATTTTGTTATGCCAGGTGTACCTATTTTGTTTTGAGTTTTGTTGTAGGCAAAAAGAGGCAAAAGCAAAAATTTAAAAAATCTTGTGCATAATTTGCTGAAGATATTGACTGTGAGCCAAAGCTCCTTGACCACAACAAATAAACATATAATTATGTTCAAGAAAATGTGACTTGGTGTCTGGCTCTTTTGTCAACGCTGATACTTGATTCTGTGTGGTTTTTATTACAAAAATGTTATTCTATGGATTATGAGGTATGTTTTTTTTGAATCCAAAAATAATGTTGATAGTTACTTACATACTATTTTAGTTACGTTACATTCTCAACAATGACGACAGGGCAAAAAAACTCAAAAACATTTATCACCAACTAGGCCTAACCACGCTTACAACGCCCTCTATGACCATCAAGAAAAGGTATAAAAGGCAGTTGAGCATTAGACACATTTTTTGGTCGCCAGTCTGAAGAAGCTCCTAGCTGTGAAGTGAAACACAACTAAAATAATATTTAAGTAACATCTCCATCATTTTTGGATTAGAGAAAGAAAAAAAAATCATAATCGATGATTATACTTGGACAAATAGTAAAAAAGGGGGGAAAATACACCAACTGACTTTTCCGCCACAGCTTGACACTGCATTTATTCAACGATGTAACACCACATTAAAAAAAAGGCAATTATTGAGAAAATTAGCCCTGGCAAAGAGCTGGATACCAAAACACAGGGCAAACCGGCTAAACAGACAAACAAGATATACGGTACACAACTCATTTACACATATAACATTATTTATGAACAACCATGCTCATAAAAACCACTATTAAGGACACCTCGTCCTACCAACATAAAACACAATGGACACCTCGTCCATAACCATAGTTTATACCACTATGTGCAAATAATACGTGAACATTCTTTTAGCACAACACACAAGAACAAAATGGGTCACATGATCGACCCGGTTACAGGTCCCCTACCTGATCTCCACAGATGAACAACTCATAACACACCTTGCTAGCTTACAAATTAACAATTGTAAACAACTTTAGTTGTAATCCTACAACATCACAGTTTTAGAAAGCCTATAATTATTATTCCCCAAGTTGGAACATACAAGGGGACATTAAAATAGCCCCAACGGTACCGAAGGGCACTATAAATTAAAATTCATGAAGCTAGCTGTAACAAAAATACCAAATGCACTATAAAGTAAACCACATTGGAATTTCCCGCAAGTTGGAAAGAACAAGGGGACAGGTAAACTAGCCCCATCAAAACCGAAAGGCACTAGTGAATAATAATTTCCCAAATTGATTGATCTTAAAGTTATAACTACATTTACAATTTTTGTGTTAGAAATAGACCAAGTTACTGTAACTTTTCTGCAAAACATGCCAAACGCGCAAAGCGCGCCCCAAGAAAAAAGACAGTCAAGCCCCAAAAATACCCCAAGAGACCATTGTTACAAGAGACCAAAGTATTACAAAACACATTATTGACAACATGGGAGAGGTGCACCCCATCAAACCTATACAAAGATAATTCTGACCATGCAAACTGCGGGTGGTGCAGCACATGGCAACGCCACCGCTGACTGCATGTCCAGGCCCATCTGTTGATTGCATGGCGCTGTTTTTCCATGCTCTTTTGCGACCAGGCACCAAAATAGAAAACTTGCGGCAAAATGTCTGACCAAACTAAAATAATATCAAGAAAACGGGTCCGAATATCCCCCATAAAAATATCAATACTCTAGCGTATTGAAAACACATCATTAGCCATGAGATCATTGGTGCCCAAATGTATGATGAGTACCGCTGGAGGAGGTGCATTGCTGGCATTGCAGCCATTAAAGCTGCGGTAAAGCTGCTAAAATTTGATAAAGAACTGGCACTGTTATAGGAATTCTTTTATCAACAACCTGACGATCCCTGCGACAACCCACCAACAATTTTGAAACCCAAAAACTTTTGGTTGGGTCTGGATGACCATGTAGTTCATGATGGAACCCAACCCCAGACACATAAGTGGAAATAGTTGGTGGTGCTGAACCTCGCAGGGAAAGCCAAGCGATAAATTCTTGAGTAACAGTGGAAGGGACTGGCAATGACAGATCTATAGATTGCTGTGATGTAAATTGACAAAAAACATGCCAACCAGTAGAATATGTCTTGTGCGAATTCTGAGCAAAAGCTACTAAAAGCAATCTACAGATCTCACCTTTTACCAAGCATCAAAAGCACTGGTAGTGGCGTCATTGTCAGCTTCGCACCTGGTGCTACTGCATGGAAATAATCCATCTGAAAACGTGACAGAGAATCGGCCACATACCCCAGGAATATGACGAACTGCTGCACCAACACCGCCGCCGTAGGAAGGCACTAAAAGCTAATGCCTCCAGCGGTTCGGTTCCTCTCGGCCGGTCGTGTGAGACCTGTTCCTTGATATGAGGATGAAAATAGAGATTCATAAACAGCATTTGTATTTAATCATGGGATTTTCTTATTTACCAGGTCAAAGAGGTTAGTTTGCTTCATGTTAGACCTGTTCCTTGATATGAGGATGGAAATAGAGGTTTAAAAACAGAATTTGTATTTAATCATGGGATTTTTTTATTTACCAGGTCACAGAGGTTAGTTTGCTTCATGTACTTACGTGTGAGACCTGTTCCTTGATATGAGGATGGAAATAGAAATTTGAAAACAGCATGTGCATCTTCTAATAATACTAGTTTTCTTGTTCAAGCTGAACTTAACAAACATAAATGTTGAAATATTCTGGAATATTTGTGTACTTGTTTAGAGGAATAGAGATTTGAAAACAGCACTTGCATTTTCTACTATTAGTTTTTCATGCTTAAGCTGAAGTTAACAAAAATAAACGTTGACATGTCTTGAATATTTGTGTACTTGTATTTTCCTTCTGTGACTGTGAACACCCTCCTACATTTTTGTTTTAGTAATTATGTTGAACAATACACACAGTTTGAATCTAGGGCTTAGGGCTACCCTATACCCTATCCTATTGCCATTGGGGTAACTGAAATTCCGAGGTGTGAATTTCCCTTAGAGTAGGCCTATTTTTTAATTTAAGAAGACCCTCTGTATAATCCACTACCAACGAAAGATCTGCCAAAAATAAATAGCACATCACAACGGACAATGTTGTCATCCGCGATTGATTCACTTTCCCTTCCCTCCCCTCTACCATAACCGCGTTGCCCCGCTCTAGGCAGGCAACCCTACACTACTTCTACCATGGAGCCCAGGTCCCCCATGCTTCTACTGATTAACGCGGGCACACACAGTTCATCCAAACTGGCATAAAACAGGCCTCAAACTTCAGCATTTTTAGGGCAAGGCCATTTTGGCCTTGAAGCAAGCCAAATTTTGGAGGACGCCAAGGCCAGTAGATTGGGCACCAAGGCCAAAAATGCAATTTTAAAAAAGGCACGAAGGCCACCAATAAATATTTTG
>JAUELU010000022.1:5171131-5187976 GCA_032357145.1 Evasterias troschelii
TTATAGCATGTTCCGTTAGCAATTTCGGACTTAAAGGGGCAAAAAATGAAAAAATCATAACAAATCGTGTGATGACGGTCTCTTGTGGCTGATTTGATACGGATTTTCAAATATTTCAATTATACACCTTTAAGATGACGTCACGTGACATGTGATGATGTCATCATAACGAATTTGTTTCTGGACCTTTCTTGCACCAATGCCTCTCATCACTGAAAGTTTCATTGCAATTGCTCTTTAGGAACTATACAAAAGGCTGCTTAGAACGAAGTGTGCGTTATTTCAATTACTTCCGGGAGTCTGAAACAGACAAATAAAATAAAAAAATAAAATAAAAACAAAAACTCTTAGTAAAACAAGAGCTGTTTCGCTGCAAAGCGAAACAGCTAACAAGAGCTGTTTCGCTGCGCTGCGCTGATAATCCTTCCGTTATGTGAATATCAGAGAGTAGATTATCATCACCAGAACGTGTGATTAAAAGATCCAGAGTGTGACCGTGTTGATGAGTAGCTGTAGTTATGTGTTGTTTCAGACCATGTGCAAACTTCAAAGAATTTACATCAGATGAGTTATCCACATGTATGTTGAAGTCACTGGTAATGATTAAAGATGACTGAGTGAACAGGTAGCTGTCAATAAGGCTAGTAAACTCATCAAGGTACTGAAAGCAACAGTTGATCCACCTAGGTGGGCGGTAAATAATCATCAACTTGTTGTTATATGCTAATTCCACATCCAAATATTCAAATGAACAACAAATTTGAGGTTGTGGATTGATTTTGACATTAATACTACTCCGAGTCATTAGGCCAACACCTCCACCAGGCTTATTAGCTCATGGTACATGAAAAGAATACCCACAAGCAGTGAAATCAGCTATAACTGCCGAGTCATTTGGGGTCAGCCAGGTTTCGGAAATTCCTATAACATCCAAGTCGTGTTCCCGAACAAGGTCAGCAAACTCCAGAGTTTTGTTTTTAATTAACCGTGCATTTAGCATACAGAAAGTGGTAGGTCTATGCTTGTGTTGGTGATGGTGATACATCGTTGATGGCCTCTCCTTTCTCAGGCATGTCAGGTTAGGCCTATTCTGGAGAATTTTACCAGCACACAATTTACGGACATGGATGTCCGGCACTCTCTCAATGTTACTATAACGCAGTGGCTGATTACCAACTATCACAGGTATATGGGAAGCCATCCTAAATCTGCAGGAAGGGTGGCTTAATAACAGATTCTGATGCACAATGTTGTGGGGCAAGATATAGGTAGAGTTGACAAGTAGGTCGAGCTGTCCAATGTCACTACTAGTGATTAAGAATTCAAAAATAAGTACATACAAAATCACCGTTATCCTTCCGGTTTTATGGCAAAAAATCATGTCACCTGGATCATGGTTTCCTGATATAGTCCAATATAGTTGAAATGCTGATGGATGGCGCACATAAAGCGAGATAAAAAAGGATTTTAAAAATTAAAAACAGCACAGAGCAAAAATACAAGTCTCCATCTTGAACAGCTTGAACAGCGCCCTCAACAAAAGATGTCCCCCAACTGAAAACAAATTATTTCTATTTGTTTAATGTTTGAAATTGACCATTGAAACAAATAGCCTGGGGATTTCTGTAGATTATATGAATGGGAATGGAACATGTTTTTACAATTTAGTACAACATTTATTACATGCAATACGTATTTTATTTGTTTTTTTGTTTACAGCGAAGCAATGCCTTTTCAGCACAGATGCAACTCTTGGGTCCTTTTACTCTATTCTATACATACCCAACATACCATATCCCCATACAATTTTGCAAAATATTACAGTAGAACGACTTAAATCCAACAAAATTAATTTAAGGCTCTTACACAACTACCACCCCACTCTTCTCCAAAGTAAATGCCATAAACATCTGAAGGGTCATTGATCTGGAGAGCTTTAAACTCTCTTTGGAAATTTCAAGCCTCTTCCTTTCTAACTTTATCTTTTCCCTCTCTATTTCTATTATGTTGGACTGCTGAGTGGACTTTTTGTTGACATTTTTTGCTCCCCTCTTGCTGTCTGTCCACCATCCTGAGGATGGTGGACACTGAGACAGAACCACCATCCTGAGGATGGTGGACAGACAGAACTTCTCTTTACTTTCTTCCAAAATTTCTTCATCTTGGCCAAGATCTTCCAATTTCATGGCTACATCGGTGATACCTTTAAGGAATGAAAAAACATATCTAAGCAAATGTTTGTCTAATTTTAAAAACTGTATGCAGTTTTATTTTGAATATGACCATTATTGAATTTTTGAAACAATAAAGTCTTAGAGATAGGCAAATCTCACAACATTCCTTATTGCTTTAAACAAAAATATACAAATTTATATTTGACTTTCCTTTGCAGAAGTCAGTTATGTCTCACATTTAATATAAAAGAAGGGTACAAATATAAACCCTAAAAGGGCAACATGAGCAAGTATAAAAAGGAAAATCAGTATTTAGAATTAACTTTATTTTCTATGCCTTTAACATTCTATCTACTTGTTTCAATATTGCCTAGCAACGTCTTTACATCTTGGATTGTTTCTCCCTCCATTTTCTCAATGATCCCATCTTTGGGCCACTGCTGAAATTGAAAGACTATGGTATTAATCACAAAATTTAATAGTTTGATAATTAATAACCTTTGTAAGCATTTAAAATTTGAAAGAGTTTTACTCAAAAAAAGAAGTTATAACAAACAAAATCAAAAACTAGTGGACTGAATGATTTCCTTACCTGTTTTGTTGATGTCTCTGTGGTAGTTTCTGGCATGGCTCGACACATCCTGCCACCTTTTCCTTACTTTGTCCCATTTCCTGTCAGATCCTCCACACTCCTTCAACACCTCGGTAGCCTTTTTCCAGAAATCCTTCTTCACTTTATCCACCTCAACGGAAGCCTTGCACTGTGTGCCAAAATAGTTCAGCTGTGTGCTCCTTCACAAACTTGGCCAATATTTTTACTTCCTCAAAGGACCAGTTTGCTGCTCTTTCTTGGCTAGGGCTATGCTTAGGCATGACTATAGTACTTGATAAGCCTACTTCAACTGAAGAAAACCTATGCTGGCTAGGCTAGTATTTTACTACCTACCGTGCGATTATATACAGCAACTAGCGTTAATTACTGACTGACGTACGATGGTAATGCACATATACTCTAACAAATTCATGCTTATGGAAACACTTCAATTTTCGATTAATCTGACTAAAAAATGTATTGGTAATCTCCATATAACGAACTGGAACAAAATTACTCACCAAAATCTTAGCAACAGGGATCTAGCACACCGTTTTCCTTTTTATTAGACCAACTCGCCCGATCCAAGGCAACGTGTCCCTTTAAGGTAACCATATCACTTTTATAGGTTTGACACTGAATGAGTTCACTGCCCTACATCTCAATTTTGTGTTTGTCTTTTATCGTAGGAACATTTTAAATGTTGATAATCATAGTTCTTTGTTTTTTATTTCAGCAGTGCAGTCCGTCAGGTAAAATGCTTAAGGAAAACAACTGGCACAAAAAGTTTAACTACTTGATGAATCATTTTATAGGTTTGTCAAAGGAAAAGTACACTAGTCACTACCCTGTAACTTAACTCAATTTTCTGTTTGTCTTTATCGTAGGAACATTTTGCAGAGAAGATTTTGAATCGACTTGAAGACTTAGAAAAAACTGTAGTGAAAATTGAAGGAAGGATATATGCTCAATCTGATAAGCTTCAAACAATGCTAGAGGACAAAATGAAGAGATTTGAGCTGCATGCCCATCAGAAACAAGCTGTACTGGAGAATGAGTTGAAACAGGATATAGAAGGCATTGAGCAACAACACAATGCTGGATTTAAGAGGATTAAAGACAGTATGGCTACCATGAGAAATGTTTTAGAGGGAAAGCAACAACTCCTTGCAGATAATCTTCACAAACAATTAGCTAATGTGAAGAAACTGGTTGTTCTTACTTGAATGTAACCATCACGAACTGCAAAACTTACATACATATCTTTGCCGTGTGTTTCATCATCATCATTATTGATTGCATGACTACAACTTGCAGCTGTGTCTGGTACATTGAAAGATGCACCCCTTTGCTTCTTCCATCGTCAGTGTCTTGAGTTCATCATCAGTCACAGAGCCACTGTCCTCCAGATGATGCCATTGCTGTTGAGCAACTCTGGGTATCCCAAAGGCTGGATGTCCATTTGTCACTTTCTGCCGATGTTTAAGTCTATCCAGCACATCAGAGTGTAGCAGCCATTAAGGGACTTGGTAAAATTTCACACCCATGAAGGAGGACTGTCTTGATTGATGTTGTTAACAAGGGGTTCCCAGGTCAAACTCAGTTTTGTGATGCACTCACTTTCAAATCGATTGATTTCCTATGAGCTAAATTCTCTGTGCAAAACTGTACAGCTCATATATTTGAAACATGAGGTCATAGAACTTAATTTAGATTTTTGACAAAAAATGCACTTGAAGGGTATCAAATTCTGAGGCAGTTTCACCTCTTTCAAAGGACAACTTATGTGCCAGAAAGGGGCTATAATAACCAGCTTACTCGTAAAGCCATAACTCATGTTTAATATGAATGCAAAGAAGTTGAAATTCGTTGCCCATAAACGAAAACAAAAACGCAAACTAGCAACAAAACCATGTTCGCTTCAATGAGTCTTAATTTGAATGCATCAATTGTGAATACGTAGTAAAAATTCAACTTAAGAATGGTCAAAGTGTAGTCTTGAATGCCTATGAACGAAATAAAATTACCGAAGCGAATCTGAACGAGAAAAACAAAGTCATGTATGCACAAAAACGAAATTGAATGCGTTAAGAACTAAAAAGAAACCCTACTTTGAGAGGTAGGGGAAAATGCGTGAATTTGAATGCATGCGAATGAAATTGAATGAATTTTTGCTGAAATTGGCCGGGAAAACCTATACATACAGGGATTCACAGACGATAAAACATTAATAAATAATTAAATAAATACAAATACAAAACTAGAGATAGTGATTGTGAACAATCACTGAGCTGTTCCTGTAATTTTCTTTAATGGTTCAGGAGATATGATTATCTCAAGTTATGAGCTCTTTTTTGGACCGAGAGTTAAGGTAAAAAATAACCCTGGTCTTCATTCTGATACTGAATTGAAAGGAGCTTTTAAACCAAAAAAAAAGGTCAACATGGGGTCATGGTAACCCTTGTCTAACATTTAATGCTCAAAGTAATTTTAATTGAAAATAAATTGAAAATCGGGTGTGTAGTTCTTGAAATATGGTCAATTTTCCGGTTGACCCAGAAGTAAAGGTCAACATGGGGTCACGGTTACCTAAGGCAAATCTCCAATGCCCAAGGAGTCTATAACTGAAAAAGTTTGAGAATCGGTTGTGTGAGATATGGTCCCACTTCCGGTTGACCCAGACGTAAAGGTCAACATGGGGTCACTGTTACCCAAGGCCAATCTCCAATGCCCAAGGAGTCTATAACTGAACAGGGTTGAACATTGGTTGAGATACTTCTTGACCCGGAAGTAAAGGTCAACATGGGGTCATGGTAACCCTTGTCTAACATTGAATGCTAGGGGTTTGTAAATGAAAAAATAAATTGAAAATCGGGTGTGTAGTTCTTGAGATATGGTCCCACTTCCGGTTGACCCATAGGTAAAGGTCAATAAGGGGTAATGGTTACCCAGGGCTTATCTCCAATGCCCAAGGAGTCTATAGCTGAAAAAAGTTTGAAAATGAGTTGTGTAGTTCTAAAGATATGGTACCACTTCCGGTTGACCCGGAAGTAAAGGTCAACATGGGGTCACGGTTATACATTGTTAACCTCAATTGCCAAAGGAGTCTATAACTGAAAAAGTTTGAGAATCGGTTGTGTAGTTCTTGAGATATGGTCCCACTTCCGGTTGACCTGGAAGTAAAGGTCAACAATAGGTCACGGTAATATGATATAGGATTTGTCTACTTTTGATAATTCTAAGAATGACATAATGGTCTTCGAAAGAGACACAGGTTAAGTCAATACGATTTGAGGGAAAGAAAAAATAAAAACAATAATAATAATTTAAAAAATTAAAATCTGGACGATTTCAAAAGCTGTTGATTGAATTTTTGTGTGTGAGCAGGAACTGAAAAAGCCTAATTTTTTCAAATAAAATATTAAATTAAACTTAGTTTAATAGCTCGATGCTCCACCAACTGAGCTATGTTGTTGTCTCCCTACTTTGTCAATATCTTTTTAGGGGGGGTTGCCAGTCAGAAGCCATTACAACTGTGTATACACACCCATGGTTAGGGCCATACATGTACTTTGGTAATTCTATTCGAAAGTCTCTTGCTATAAGGAAGGCAAGGGGTGTACGCATCCTGTGAAATTAAATCCTTTGAAATGCCTCATTGATCAGATATCAATAAAAGTATGTTGAAAGTTTAAATTTTGTGTTGAACAAAGAAAATTGATGAGAGCGGGATTTGAGCCTGTGACCTCTTGAATAACGTGCCGCCAATCAACTGAGCCCTAATGTTGGTGGTCTCCCTATTTTGTCAATATCTTTGTTTGGGGTGCCAGTCAGAAGCCATTCAATTTAAGATTAAATTAAACATTTGAATCTTTAAAACTCACCACATAGTTTGGACAATCAAATTTCTGTGGTGTCCATTTATGAACGCTGCGGCAATACAGCAGCTGAAACCTGCTGTGATTGATGAAAAGACCACAACAGTTTTGTTGCTGTTTTCTCAACAAGTAGACTCTATTCTTAGGTGAAACTTACAATGGTTACTTTGAATGCATCTATCCGTTTTGATGTTTTGACCTAAAATTAGCATTACGTTGACAAAAACCAATGACCCTACATGTACCAAGTTTGTGCATTTACTGTACAGAAGCAAGTGAAAGGTGAAAAATATACTGTCTCTGCAGTTCATTAATTAACTTTTTAGTAAATATTTCCTGATTGGTTATAACGGTGTGGAATAACTTTAATAAACTTATGAAGCCCTTTTCAGACACCCCCATAAACCTAGATTCCTTAAAAATTATTGTTTATAATGACTGTTATGTTGGGATGAGATGCTCAGAAAAGAGAGAAAACAAAAATGAAAAATCCATGAAACACTTGTGGAAGGTTCCGGGGATACCCAAATCCATACTTGTCAGCATTCTTTGCTGACATGTATACAAGATGCAAGTCATTTTTGAAAAATAAAATATACAAAATTGAACAATAAATATGCTTGACTGGATTTCTCCGGATGTGGGGCAAAATGCCATTGGCCAGAATTTGGGCAAGGTTCCCCACTAGCACTTGATGTGAAGTCAGGAATTTCCCTTCAGTTTTTAATGCAAACAGTTTTAAAACCGCCTGTTCTCAAAAGCAATTTATGTCTTTATACATGCATACATGCATCTGTTGCATACATGCATCTGTATACGTTGGTAAAGACTTTGAAATTTAATGGCAATAAAAACTTATAAAGCATTTTTCCTTTCAAAGTAATGTGGTTTTGGAAAAAGGTATCAGGTTTTATGAATCTGAGAAACGCTTCTGTCAGAAACGTTTCTCAGATTGTGTATTCCTATAGGGAAAATTTTTTCTGTGTGGGACATTTGCTCCTTTTTTTCTGTGATATCTCAAAAAAGCGACCACTTTTTGAAGTGAAATTTTCACAGGTTAGTTTTATTGTACATTTCTACATCCTGATTAAAACAATCGAAAGATTCAAAAAACCAAAGGTAATCTTTGCCTTTAAACAACTTTCCCATGGAACATCGCTCAATAAACAATGGTTTTTCTTACACATGTAGGTTCCGTTTAACAAATTCTGCTAGCATATCTTTTGTAGTACTGGCAGGTCAGGCCCACATGTCAACAAAATTTCTCAACGTTTGCAACAATTTTACATGGAATGTAGGACATGTATACAATAAGCGTCCTTTCAAAGAAAATTCATTTTTTAATATCTCTTAAATTTTAGAGAAAGTGTAGCACGGAATGTTGTTTTTGTCAAGTGAAAAGGCTTTAATAGTTGTTTTTATCTCTGATTTATGTAATATGTTTACATGCACATTTACATTATCCAAAAAGTGTAAACTTGAAAAAAGGTTGATAATCAAATGTTTACTTCTAGAGATATGGTGGTAATAAAATTTCCTAACTAAATATTCACTTAAATATAACTGAGATAAATAAGAATTTTAATCTTGTTACATCAAATGATAGGTTCATAACTTATACATGTATGTAAGCTTTGATATTATGTAACATACGTGTACTGTATTTCATATTACCAGTATGACATTTGGAGAACACTAAAAGTTATTCTAAATACTTTGGGACATTTCACAGAAACAAAAAAAATATTATACATGTAGTAAGAAAAACAAAATCTTGAAGAAAATGATAACTGCTTATAATTCCGTTTCTTTTTTCTGTTTGATGAGCTGCAGCTCATAGAATGAGGAATGTGTTATTTACATGCACTGTTTAATCAAAACATAATTGTCTTCTGCATTAAAGTCATCATGCCACTATTTACAGGTTAATGATAAGGATGGAAATCTATGTGTCTCACGTGTTGTGTGTATATTTAAGTGTTTAACCCTTTAAAATGAAAATACAAAACATTCCATGTACCTGTATTGTGAACTACATCATCTGTAACAATGTTTTTTAATTTTAAAGGATTCTGCACATGAGCAACCTCCTACAAGAGGGGGCCATTCTCCAGTAATGTGCTCCAGATCTAATCATTAGATAGACTCGTGGTGATTATGCTCTGTAGCCAGTGTCATCACTGTTGAGTGTTTGGTAAGGTACCTCTCTCTTCTTTTTACACAGTAGATTACAAGTGCAACCAAGTACAAAGACCTGTATGAAAGAAATACACAGAGTTACTCAAAAATTCCATATGGTATCCATCTACATGGATGGACTAGATAGATTAACTTCATTCATTGAAAATACATGTATGTTATGTATCATGTTTTTGCAGAATCAAGCGGAACTGGGCAGATGACATTACTAAGATAAAAGAATGAATTTTTGTTTTGTAACACAAGCAACACAAAAGAAGCTATAATCTGGAGATGGAATCTCCCCAAATCTGCAGGGATTTTCTATTCTATCTAAGAAAATACTCGCCTCCAATACCTAAAAGCATAAAAAGATGTCTTAACTGAGCCTGGTTCACGTTCACATTAGAAGGAAATATAGGGAGTTAAGACATACGGGTTAGCTGTACTCAACAAGACTTGTCTTGTCTGCCCATGTGCCCCTAAGACTGAAGAACATCTCGTAGGTAACATGACGTGAAAGTTGAGTTTTCCAACAAGCCGCCTGCATGATATAGATAAATGGCACACCCTGGAAAAGAGCCCATGAGGTTGTCAGGCTCCCTGTTTGATGAATTTGGACTGAAGCAGCAGCTGGTTGAGGGGATGTGTTCCATGCCAGAGTAGGTGCTAACCTCACCTGTGGTATGACTGAGAGTGAACCTGGGCGCTAACCAAGTGCTAACCAAGCCATTAAGCGGTTCGCCTGGTAACTTTGGTGCAGGCTTAGTCACACAAGGTTGAACTGCAGGACCAGGCAAAGACCCCTGAGGCTGGGCAATAGAGGGTGGTAAGGTGGCAGCTGGTAGTACAACTTCGACGATCCACCGAGAAAGTGTACTAGTAAAGGCTGGGTAGAACGGACAGACTGTTGTGATGAAAAGTTGCGTAGTGTTCCCGCGCAGCTCCTTGGTATGTGCTATATAAAATTTGAGGATCCGAACAGAGCACCAAAGTTTATCTTCTGGGACACTTGAAAATGAAGTGGAGGGGAAAAACTTGGTGATTGGTCTTGGTTTATAGGAAATTGATCTGTGGGACAAGACGAACACCTCCATGCTCCCAACGCAAGTGGCCAGGTTCCAACAAGAGAGTGTGGAGTTCACTTCTTTGGCGAGCTGTGGAGGCGGCTAAAAGGAAGGCTGTCTTGACCGTGAGGTTGTGTAGGGAAGAAGACCCAACCTGTGAAGGACAGTGCCAAGGTCCCAAGAAGGAGTGAGCTTTTTAATAGGTGGTCTCTCTGAAAATTTGCCTTTGATCAGTTGAGATGAAGCAGTATTATTGGACAGAGTAGAGCCATCGTCAAACCCGTGAGGTACTAATGCAATGGCTGATCTGTAGCCTCGAATGGTGCTAATCTGGAGGCCGGAATTGAAAAGATGGAGTAGAAAATCCCCTATGACCATTACAGATGCAGAATGGAGATTGAAACCTTTCTTGGTATACCATCCAAAATAGTGTTGTAGGCAATTGTAATACGTTCTTCAAGTGGACAGTTGTCTACATTTTGCTGCAAGGGAAGCAGCGTCTTTTAGAAAGGCCAGCTGTTCTGAGGGAAGACTTGACAGCAAAGATGAAGACTGTCTGGATCTTGGTGTAGCACCTTGGACATGGTCTGGTCGCTTTGGTAGAGTTTAACTGAGGAGGTCCAGAAGTTGAGGGAACCATGGTTTTCTTGGCCAGAGGGGGGCTATTCAGATTATCTTGCACCTCTCTAGGTCGATCTTTGATAAGACTCTGGGTAGGAGGGAAATGGAGGGTAAACCAGGGGGTGAGCATGCCGAGTGCAAAAGACCGGCAGTTGATTGCTGAGGTGAGAGGCAAAGGAATCTATGTGGGGAGTGTCAAGAACGTTGAAGATCTGCTTGACCACAAGGCGCTGAAGAGACCATTCCGTGGGGATTGCTCTCCCTCGTGAAGCTTCTCTCACAACTGGTTCCATATCACCACAGACACCTGGGTTTTACAGACTTTGTCCTTGGGTAACCAACTGGAATTTACGAGCTCCCCTCCACGCTATGATGTTCTCCTTCCCGGAGGTGGCTCGCTTGTAGTGCGATTTGACGGGGAATGCACCATGTGAGTAAGCTCCAAGTCTGCATGCATAGGGAAGGGGAGTGAGTCCCTCCCTGACGGTTTAGCTAAGACACTACGGTGGAGTAGTCCTTCTCCATCATTCTGCTTTAGCTGAATTGAGGGCCTTTTGAACAGCCAGGAGTTCCAGCAGATTGATGTGAAGATGCTGTTCTGAGGGAGACCAACGCCCTGCTAGGGAAAGGTTGTCCAGGTGGGCTCCCCAGCCCGACTTTGAAACATCTGTGGTCAAGGTCACAGAAGGGAAGGGGCGGGGAAAAACTGTTCCGCATAGGAGGTTCTGGTGAGAGAGCCACCACTTGAGATGGGCCCGTATATTGGGGTTCACTGTAACCAAAGATGAAATGGGGTCCCTTTGGGGGCGGTAGTGGTACAGCAGATATAATTGTAAAGGGCGCATGGCATTCTGCACTATATCCACAAGGCTCGACATGAACCCCAAAAGACGAAGCCATGCTTGAGCTGGTTGTGTTGGTGATGAAAGGAAGAGTTGAATACAATCCTCCAGAACTCTGCAGTGCTTTAGTGAAGAAGAGGCTCTGCCCATTGTCATGTTGAGAGAGGCACGGAGGAACGTTTGATTCTGAGAAGGGGAGACTTGTCCTGGTTGATGATGAAGCTCAATTGCAGGGTAAGATGGATTGTCTTTGACTAGGCCTGAAGAGTGGCTGTGCATGAAGGGCCCACGATGAGCCAATCGTCCAGGTACATGTAAAGACGTATAAGTGAAGTAAGTGTCCTTAAGATCCTTAAGGGTCATAGCCAACCAGCCCTGGGGAAGGGATTGCAAATTAGTGGCCTGAGTTTCCATCTGAAAGTGTTTCAGTCGATAAAGGCATTGAGGGGACAAAGATTGATATTAGGGCGTCACCCGCCAGATTTCTTCGGAGTGAGAAAGAAAGTTGAGGTGAAGCCCATCATTGATTTGTGAGGATGAGAGATTAGGGCTTTTCTTTTCCTTGAGAGACTTAATTTCTTCTTCTAGGGAGCATCGGCGAGAAAAATCAGAGGGAAATGTAGTGGGTCAACAGAGACAGCTTAGTAGCTGTGAAGGGGAGCTCGTAAATTCCAGTTGGTAACCCGAGGACAAATTCTGTAGAACCCAGGTGTCTGTGGTGATATGGAACCAGTTGTGAGAGAACTCCTGCAGTCGACCCCCTACGGGTCCCGAAGCTGACGGTATGTGAATTACGGGATCTAAGTAGTCTTTGGCCTTAGACTCCCCGAGACCCTTGTGGCTTAAAAGAGTGAGTGGATTTGTACATGTATCATGAAGATGAGGGCTGTCAATGAGAGCTTGCTTTGGTCAAAGTACGGGCGAAAGTGACCTTGGCTTGTCGATGTTGGTTAGGGAAGACACCCATTTTACTCAGCGCGCGGCGGTGGGCTGTGCAATCCCGCAGTGTGCAATCCCCCAACACAAAATGTCTACTCGTTTTATGTTATCCCTTCGCAGGTTGCAAACAAACTCTTTCTAAAACCACAACGACATAAAAACACTTTTTCTTAGGTGCTTGAAGTTGGCACTGTTTTCTTCAGTGCGGTATCAAGTTGCAAAAGGTGGTGCACCAAGGAGAGAGTATGTCATACATTTCAGCGTTGTGAAAAGTAGGCAGAGAACAGGCTGTCGGTCATTTTAGCAGGAACGGTTATTTTTTTCTCTCCAACAGACCATAGACAGGACCGATTAGAAAAATTGTTGTAATATATTCTGACATGCTTAAATCAAACAATTGACATGTATAAGAAATATTAGTTCTGATCAATTCGCGCTAATTTTATTTTTGGAAAATTCTGTCTCAGTTATAACATTATATTCCTGTTTAATTGGAAAGACTTGTCAAGTTCCCCGAGTTATACTTCCATGGTTATTATAAATATTGTTTTTAATTGAAATAGTAGAGCATTATTGCCCCAAAATGATAGCCCTTTGAAAATATCTGTAAAACTATTTATTGCTGTAGGTAAAATGGGCCTATGTCAAACTTTACATTCTACGATGAAAACTATCAAAACACAGATTGGTTCACGTACGAACTGGTTGAAGTACAGGTTCGTTGGAGTACATGTTAACATGTTTCCAATCGTGAGAGAAGACTGCTGGCAAAAGTGTGATTCAGATCCAGTTTTTGCAGGTGCTGGCTAATTTTATCCACTAGCTTAAGTTTAACATAGTTTCTTCTTTCTACTGAGCAAATGGGCATGGGCATTTTTCATTACTATATTTAATGTTTATGTTTTTCGCCATTCTTGCCTTAATAATGCTTAGTATTATTTTATTTAATGCACATTGTACAATATACCAAAATTGCTTTCATCCAATCAATCAGATGCTTGAATAGCCTTATATGTAGGTTGTGTATTACAGGATCCTCAGGCCTGCACAAAACTGTGCAGCTATTTTTTTCACAAGGTTGGGAACATACAAGTTGGAGTCTTATGAATATGGTAATTTATCAAAGGCCAATCAGTGTGTGGACTTTGGACCTGCTGTATTATACTGTACAAGATGGGCAACCGAGCGTAGCGGTTGATGGGCTCGGAAAGGAATACGGTCTACCTTCCAACGGCCACACATGGCCATGCCACGTGCAGAGTAGAGACAGCGTGACACAACACAAACTACGGAGCAAGAACTGTTGCATTTAATTTCAAAACTTATATTGTTTTATTGTCATTTTAAATGTTGGAAAGTAAAGTTTCGGAACTTCAAAAGTCAACATGATAATGTCAGAGATTTTAATAAGTCAGAACTGCAAATAAAAGTCTGTTTTCAAAGTTGAATAAATCTCATCCCTGGGTAGCCTTCCGAGTTGAAAGAAAAATGTTTGGTAACACTTCGTCCTACCTTCATGGTGGTAAATTCTACCTTGGGGAGAAAAACCCTGAAACAGCAGGGCCATTGTAAGGTTTTTCACCTCTGACAAAGACAGTTTATCCGGAACACCTTTTATCACTCGGATCTCTGTATCCACAGTGCGACCGCAGTCTTTGCGGGCTGTTGCCGGCTGCCGGTGAGAGCCACGGCATGCTCCACTGGTTTTTGTTGTTACATATTCATGACTTCACAAACCAAAGACTTCAATAATGAGGTCTTGGGCCAGCAGTGCGCTGCAAAAAAGCCGGGTGGCAAAGTCAAGCGCGGCGCTTTGCGGGATTCCAAATAAAATGTTTTTGGTGTCTTCCCTTTATCTGTCGTCCGAGCATAAAATGAGAAAGGTTTACTAGAGAAAGGGCAGCATAAGTCGATTCTTTCCTTTGTCTTTGAGCAAGACTTCCTGGAACTCATTATCAAACAGGTTGTTGCTGAGGAGGGGAAGCTCTTCCAAGGGCTCTTTCGAACCTTGAGAGGGCCAGAACAATTGATCAGATACCAGTGATCTACGAAGAGAACAGGTGATAGCTGAACTAGTGGCAAAGGCTCGCATGCAGGAGGCTAGACAGACATCCATAAACTTTAAAATAACTGGAAGAAGATCAGTATCAACCGGGCTAGGCAATCTGATAGTAAGATGCCGTTTGAAGAAAAAGCGTTCAGTGTTATGGGTTAGACAGCGCCCTCTTTTGTGGACTTGGTTCCACGTCAGTTGAGGTTGTCGCAACGAATGCATCAATTTCCATTTTATTTTCACAATTTAATGTCATCCAAAGATAAAATTTACAATTCTGAATACAGCAGGCGTAAAGTTCAGGACACAGAGAATATGTGAGTCAAGTATAGCTTCCTTAAACAGGTAAAAATATTTTTAAAATTTATCATAAATTTTTTCGCAATGACAGAGCACCTTTATACCCCGGACTCTGTCGCGTTGTATGCAACGGAGGAGTCCAACCTGGGCTAAAGAACGCCAAGATTCCAAGACCTAACACAAACAAACAAGAGATCGCTGCTATCGGAGCTCTACACCAAGAATAATCCATCCACATCTTGTCAGCTGACAAGTGTAATGTCTGTGGTCATATCTACAACTGATTATGAAGTCAAAGTAGGTGACTGTACAGACGTCTGTCAAGGAACCCAATTCCAGCCATCGAACGAAAGATCACCAACCAGCTCCGCTTTCATCTTGCAACTGGAGGCAAGCCAAGCTCATCGCACCTGTCCAGTTCTGGCACCAATGCAGAGTTAGGGAAGCAATAGAGATCAAGTCAGCCAGCACAGGTCCACAAGAAATCAAGTTCTTCATCAACGATATCTGGTCACCACTGCTCAAGCCGACCATTCCAGCCTTAGCTCACCACAACACTGACACACACATTCAGCCAGCAGACAACTCCCATGCATCAACGATCAAGAACATATTAGATACTTCCCGCCCAAAAGTGCATTAAATTCAAGCTTTATTTCAGCTGCATCACCATCAGCAGTCCAGCATAATCAGCCAGCATTTCTGTTGTTAAAGTTCACTCAAAACATTGCTGCGGTGGTTACGTGTCAGGTGAACACGCAAAGTGTTAACATATCCATATCCGTAGACTTGTAAAACCTCTACTGTATAGTGTTTCTAACCCTAATTGGTCTAAACCATGTTTGTTTGCTCCCGGGGGGGGGGGGGGGGACTTCTTTAAATATTAGGTATTTCAAATACTTAAAAATAAAATTTAAAATTATCTTATTTTTTTATGATACTTTATTTTATATGAGACTAAACATACCTGCAAAAGGGCAAACACCAAAGCAGCAACAATAATGAGAATCAGATACTGATGTATGTCTTGGGAGAGCTTAACATGGCATCCCTGCAAAATAACAAACAGAACAGATCAGTTAGAAGAATCTTATCTAAGCCTTGACAACTATTGCAACTAGTCAAGTAGTTGCAACCATTGATTGCTGCAGAACAGTGAACAGAAGCCCACAATTACACACACATGCATTCAGCAACCATTACACACAGGAGATGGACTATGCAGGATCATCCATATTCATTAGATACGTTATGTGTGGCTTGTGATTGGCCCAGAATTGTATAGTAGGCCAGCAGTGATGTACATATTAATGCAGGATGAAACTACAGCTCCAGCTACCGCCATCCATTGCACGCCAACTTGCTGTTTGTTTGTAAATGTGTTTATAAGCTACACATTAATTAATCCATCAGTTAATCAGTGATCCTCACAATCACAGTGTTTTCTTTTGCTTTATTTGCTGGAAATAAAATAAAGAAAGAAATATAAGTCACAGCTGAAAATTTTTCTAAATTATTATAGATAATAATTTAGAAAAAATCCCTGCAAACTGTAGTCCAATGTTGTTGATTTTTTTCCAACACAATCAGTAAAAAAAAATTTATATAAACATAATTTGTTATGGGAAACAAAAAAAGAGGTGTTCGGTGTGACCTCTTGTTTGAAAGAAATGTTGTAAACATGTCTGTGTATTAAATATTGATATACTTCTATAGAGTCTTTATAATGGTGGTTCTAAAGATTTGCTAATTTGAAAAAAGGAAACTTTGATAATTTCAAAAAACTGATGACGACATAATGATTTCAAAGGTATTTTTATTGATATGAAGTTGAAAGGTAGTGTGGTATTGGGCAGACCATAACTTTAAAGGAGCGCGAACGCGCTCGTGCTCCTCCACGCTCCTTAATGTTTTCCAAGGAGAGCAAAAAAAGCGCTCCTTACAAATTTAACAAGAGCATGTTTTTTTCAAAACCCTAATTGTTGGTTAAAATAAGCCGCTTGAATCTCGGAGTTGGCAGTGGCAACATCTAAAGAGCGCACGCTTTTTCTTTTTTCCCCCGTTAATTTTACCTCTATTACACCGTTCGTAAATAAATTGCAGCTCGGCGGCGGCCGGACAATGCGGTGATTTGTTTCTTCCATGTGCGTCGTGTATTGTATGCAGCTAGATCTATTGATATGTGTAGACTTCTCTCATTC
>JAUELU010000022.1:5205285-5230268 GCA_032357145.1 Evasterias troschelii
AGTAAGGAGTTTCCCTCCCAGGGTTTACTATTGTAAACATGGTTGGAAATAAAGTAAACCATGGGGACGAGGTTGGAGCAAGGCCATGATAGGCTTTGAAAGTAATGAGAAGGATATTGTAGATAATACGAAAGTAGATTGGGAGCCAGTGTAGATTGTTTAAGATAGGTGTAATGTGATGAGAGCGGGAAGTACAAGAAACAAGGCGAGCAGCAGTGTTTTTTACACGTTGTAATTTAGTGAGGGCTTTATCAGGGAGTCCATAAAGTAGGGAGTTACAGGAGTCAAGTTGAGATGTAATTAGTGCATGAACTACATGTAGGCGGATAGTGGTGTTATGATCAAGATATCAGGAAAAAAAAACTATTTTTCTAACAGCTATGACAGTAATTTTACAAGCATAACCAATGTGATGTGTCATATTTAATGAAGAATCCATAAAAACACCTAAAATGTTTGCAACTAAAGAGGGTACAATGTGAGATGTGCCAATATTAAATGTCGGGAGGTGGGTAATGTTGTGTGAAACGGGAGCTGAAGTAAATTATTTTAGTCATAGAGTCATTAGGGACGAGTTTATTCTGTGCGGCCCATGATTTAACGTCCTGAATACAGGCTTCAGTTTTGGAGACAGCAGAATATGCAGGGTCAAAAGTGAGATAAAGTTGAGTGTCATCCGCATAACACATACAGGAAACACCATGAGCAGAGATGACATCTTGGAGTGGAGCACTAAAAGGTATGAATCCTAAGGGTCCTGCCACAGAGCCTTGAGGCACACTGCACCAAAGGTTATGAAAGTCTGAATTGACATTGTTGATGAGTACAATTTTGAAGATATGAACAGAACCACTGGCGAACAACACCCCCGATGCCGTAGCGAGAGGTTAATCGGCGACAAAGGTGATCGTGATCGATGGTATCGAACGCAGCAGAAAAGTTCAATAATTCTAGAACTGCCACTTTGTGTTGATAAAGACCAAGCAAAATTTTGAACACGGAGAAGAGCGGTTTCAGTGCTGTGGAATGGGCGGTAAGCAGATTGTGATTTTGAATGAAGGTTGTTCACGCTAAGGTAGTCTTGGAGTTGTATGGAGACAGATCTTTCCATCAGTTTAGAAACAAAATGGAGATTTGAAATCGGCCTGTAATTAGTTGAAGTTTCAGGATCTAGATTTGGCTTCAACAAACTACGAACACGGGCTTCTTTAAAGATTTGCGGAAAATGTCCAGTTGAGAGGGACAGGTTGATGACCTTTGTTAAGACCGGGATAAGTTCATGAATGCAGTTAGTAAACACCCAGGATGGCATGGATCAAGTTTACATGAAGTGATGGGAGATCGTTTAATCATCTGTAGAACTTCATCAGAAGTGACAGTATTAAAGCTGGTAAATGAAGTCGTGCAGCTGTCATTCACTTCAATGGAGAGAGGTAAAAGCTGCGTGTTATAAATTCCTTGTCGTAAGAAATTTGCAAACTTGTCGGCAAGATCCTTCGAGTTTTGAATGCTGGGGAGTTGCTTGATGTATGTGGCATGGCAAAATTTGTCAATGACGCGAAATAGATCACATGGCTTATACTGGGATAACTCACTGCGATGGTAGTCAGAGTTTGCGCTGATGAGCAGATCTCTACAAACAGTACACTGATCTAGGTAAGACCAGATATTCGCCATTTGCATTCTATACAACGTTGTTTTTTCTGCTTGGTTTCACGAAGTGATTCGTTTAACAATGGAGAGTACGGTCCCAGAACAACAGACCTCTCAACTTCAGGAGCCTGATTATCAAGTAAAGCCCAAAGGATGCTGTCATACTGAAGAACAAGCGAGTCCAAGTTGTCTGCTGGATTTGTTAGAAGAGGAGAGTCTAGGACATCTGATTTAAATGCAGGTATGTCAATGGAGCAAATTTTTCTAGTCTGAAGTATTTTTCTTGGTGCAGATGATCGAGCGACATTGATGAGGCACTTGACGGCAACGTGATCAGATGGTAGATCTTTGTTAAATGACACAGATGAAATAATATCATCAGAGTTATTTGAGATTAGGAGATCTACATGTAGAGTGCATTGGAACAGCGCAGGCTGCTTGAAGTCCGATGCAACTTACATGTCCCGGAAAGAAGCGGCTTCGCGATTATCAATGGAATCAAAGTGAACATTGAAATCACCGGCAAGAATAAATTGGCAAGGATGAGAATTTAGATTTTGATATTCAATCAATCTCGAATTATTATCCGGACCCTGCCATTTCTGGAATGAAGACGTGGGCAAGGATGAAATACATAGTTCGGTAAGGTGTTTTTCATATCGGCGATGGTGCGAGAATCACGACCACTACCGGTCTACCATTAAATGTGAAAATAAGTTATTTGTCTGTGCTGTTTCAATTTGTTATGTTGAATGAAGAGTGCGTATTGAGACACTAGTTTGGGATATCAGGCAACATGATGAAGTGAAAGTATCCTGACATTAGGGGCTGAACTGGGGGAAAAAAACATTTTGGGCCAACCATTTGATTTTATACGCAGGTCTTTTATAGGGCTTTATCACACCAGAGGGCCTCTCGAAGTGCTCATTATTTTTCTGCAAGGTATGCAGAGCTATGCTTGAAATATACAACCCATTTATTTACATACATGTAGCACCATGTACGGTTACAAGGTGCACTGTGGTTTATAGGTAGAAACTAATCAACATTGGTTTTGTTAATCTAATATTAAAGGCGTTATTTATTTACATCCAGGTTGAAATTTTGATGGAAATTTTGATAATTTGTTTCATATTAGAGCTCTAGGTTGTACCACTTAAAGGAGGTTTCTTGAGAATGGTAGATGTTGATTTACAGGTGATAAACAATGCTGGAATTTGTTTGCAGAGTGGTGAATCAATGCTGGACTATCATTCTCATTGAAAATATGAAAGAGATCACAAATGTATGCCATCTCTTCCATTTATTTAAATTCCAAATTTGTAGATTGAATATCCAAAATTTAAGGCCTTTTAATATGAATTTTCAACATCTACAAATGTAGGCCTATTCCAAAGAACCATCTTGAAGAATATATTAAAATTGTTTTGGGTTTTTTGCATAGAAGTCTCATTTTTCTGACTTAAAATTAAAATGCCCACATTTTAGTTTTCTCATTGTGATGGTCATTGATGATCATATAACACATTACACAGTATTTATTAGCCAGGCTGACTGTTATGATCTTCATTTTCTCTTATTTGCATGCTTTAATCTCGACATGAAAAGGAAAATTGTTCATGTGTAGGCCTAAAGGTTTGATTTGTTTAAAAACCCTTGTGTATTTACCAATTTATTGTTGTATTATCAGATGCTTTTGTACAGCATGTACATTTAATACTGCTTTAAATCATACTTGTTGTGACATTTTACTCTCACCTCGTGTTCTGTGTTTTTCTCTTTACAGTATTGGGAGTATTTGCTCGTAAGCTTATTCAACAAAGAACACAGTTTGGTCCATTTATCGCCCCAAGAGTTCCCAAATTGGAGACCGTACCACCTGATAATAAACTCATCTTCAAGGTAGTATTTTTGTGCAAAATTTGAAAAACAGTAAATCTTGTCCTTCTGACATGTTGTGTGAGTGAACATGTCTAGGCTTTCAAACTGAGGTCATTGATGATTGGTTTGTTTTACCTACATGTACATGTAAGAGCAAAACAATAGGGATGTTGATAAAAAAAGCTATGGATTTACTGGATTGAAAAAGGTGGGTTGTTATTCATAAAACCTTAAGTTATAAATGGCATGGAATTACTGTGTCTTTATAGTCTTTTGGTATGTGTTGCTGTGGAGTACCTCTCCCAGACTTGATTTGACCTGACCTATTGTCAAAGTGAAGGATTGGTAATTATCAAAAAACAATTTTTAACAAATTATTAGATTCAACTGGAAATCTCCCTGATTATAAAGTATACATACATGTACTGGTACCAATCGTTGTGAGAATTATTCCAATCTGAAATACTGTTGAAGTACTGTCGTAAGCATTTGCCGACATCTTCCCTCCCTGCCTCAGTGTTGACGTGTCAATTCCTAGCTTTTTGAAACAGTCAGTCTTCTTCACTATCTTTACACTGGTATAACACACTTTCTGGTTCCTACCTACATGTACATTGTACATTGCCCCACTGCACATGCTGCATGGTTGCCATCTTAGTCTTCACTCTTTTTTTAGCACTAGTAAAGCTAGGATCTTTTCAGACTTTTTCAAAGTGATTTGGTTGTAGAGTTTCATTTTTATTATTTGGGACTACAGTCCAACAAAAGGGATGTTGTTCATAATGGGATGCAAGAAGCTCCTTGGAACCAACTACCTCTTCATGAAATTGCATTTGGGACTTAAATTTGTCCTTAAAATGGGACCACATGTGTCCCAGCCCAGCTGAAGCAATAATAATAATAATAATAATTTGGGAGGCTAATCATCCTTACTAGCAGCTGAAAGCTGAATTGCAAAGGACGCGGCTACAACGTGTTCGAGAAGCAGGCATTCAAGGGCGCCTTTGGCAGCCAGCCACATCAACCCATTATGACCACGGAGCACAGCCAGAGATCAAAAGTGTCTGATTTTTCCCGAGGGAGTAAAACCGGAGGGCCCGGAGAAAAACCCTTGTGCAGAGATGCCAACGTACACTATTTGGGCGTAAAAATTACCATTTTGAGCCGTGAATACGCGGCTACGATAATACTTCAATTAAATACGATAAACAAGCCGCCCAGTGTAAATGTAGTTACAAACAATGTATCATGATAAAATAAAATAAAAAATGTTGACTGCTGCGTGGTTAAAAGTGATGATAGTGGACCCGAATTCACACCCGTTTTGTTCTTATAATTTAGGTACTGATCCCATAAACTATCGTACTCAGGATTTGCCTACACTGACACCCATAGCACAGAGAAACAATGCACCTTGTACAGCATACATTCTACAGTTGCTTTTGTAGAGACTGGTTCCGCAGTTTTTCTAACGCTTCATGTGTGTGGGATGTGGCGGCAAACAGACACTGTGATAGCTTTTATCTGCCAGCAATGCAACGCACGTCATTGTGGAGTTTATTTGAAACATCGCGATTGCTGCATGCATCGATCAACTAAATTAAAAGTGACAAAAAGAAAAGATTTCATCGATCGCAATCGAGGCCAAGATCTGATGAAAACTGTGAATAAAAAAGTTGTAAAGAAAGCAGTTCGGGGTAATTGAATTACATGTAGTGGGAAAGGCAAGTTGACAAAGTTCCTCTTGCTGAAGTCATTTGAATTGAAGACTTGATTGGCCTGCTGTGGTGTGGTGTGTCTGTACAAATGTGAGCATTAATTTTTCAATAAGCAATGGGACAAAAACCAAAGCATTTTTAGCTATTTCGCAGCGCAGCACAGCGAAACAGCTGTTGTTTTTGTTAAAGTTTTTATTTTTATTAGCTTTTTCGCTTTGCAGCGAAACAGCTCTTGTTTTTGTTAGAGTTTTTATTTTTATTTTTCAGACTACCGGAAGTCATTGCAATAACGCACAAATCGTTCCAAGCGGTCTTTTGCATAGTTCCCGTAAAGCAATTGCAATGAAACTTTCAGTGATGAAAGGCATTGGTGCAAGGAAGGTCCTAAAAGAAATTCGTTATGATGACGTCATCACATGTCACGTGACGTCATCTTAAAGGTTTATAATTGAAATATTTGAAAATCCATATCAAATCAGCCATAAGAGACCGTAGAATTCTGTTTGCAGGATTTGGTAGGGCTTCATTTTATTCAGTGTGCGTGACCTCACGTGACCTCTACTTCCGGTCGAAACCGGTCGAAACATGAAGTGCCCTTGTAATTCAAAAGTGATAAAAGTTATGAAGTTGCTTTCAACGATGTTAGTGTCCGGCAAGGAAATGCAGTTAAGAAAAAATACCGATGACGTCATAAAATACTAGAGCGCCCTCTAGTGGCAGTTGGAAAACTGTTCAAAATGCACTTTGAGAAGATGTGTGTGGCAGCCAACATATACACGAAATTTTAAATTGATTACGTCATCAGGGGTCACGTGACGTGACAATAAAGGTGCAAACTTTGAAGTCGTATATCTTCAAAAGTATTAGTCAAATCACGTTGAAACTTGGCAAGTCGTTAGATACTAGCAAGGTCCTTCTAAACTTGTAATGACGTCATGATGACGTCATCACACGATTTTTTAAGATTTTTTCATTTTTTGCCCCTTTAAGTCAGAAATTGCTAACGGAACATGCTATAATCAACATTTTTTTTTTAATAGGCTTGATATGTCATTACTGATTCGAAAAAAAATTGACGTCATAATTTTTCAGGTTATATTATCTTAAAGATACAGTTTTAAAAGATATAAAGACAATGAATTCGATCTCATTAGGCATTAAATATTGTAATATTAACTTGATTATGTGAACACTACAAACTTTCATATTCAATTGAGAAATTTGAAAAAATTATTAGCAAAACAGCTCTGCATTTGTTCACAAATGCAATCATGTCTAGTTTTTAATTTAGTTGGAAAGAATTGCAGTATTGTTCTTTTCATGAATAAGCTAGTGCAAATTGCGGTCCAATAAAAAAATATATTTAAACAATTTTTATTTTTTTATTTTTTTTTTTTTCAAATCAAAGCCTAAGTAAAATTCATAATTGTTTTGCAGTTTTATAGCAAGGCCACTTTGCATTAAGCAATTTCCGATGAAAATATTAGTTTTTAGCATAAAAGTCATAATTTTCCTCTTTTTACGGCTGGGTGAGTTGTAACTTGTATGCCTGACCTAATCTTGCTCGGCGGTGCTACTCTTTTTCGAAATTCAATGTTGGCATCTCCCTCTGCTCGTGGCACAGCAGAGAACCAACGCACAACGCTACTTACATATGGCTTTGGCCAGCAGAGAAGCAACGCACAACTCTACTTACATACATGTATGGCCTTGGCCGGGTATCGAACCAGGGTCACCTTGGTGAGAGGCGAGCGCTTATGCACCAGCCAACCATGCCACCTGGCTTTGAAGAACCCATTCTGGCAGCGGGACTAGCCAGAGCAAGGGCGAGACCGTTTTGGGCATTTACATAACCAGAACTGAACCAAGCTTTAAGTCCCAAATGTGGGAAAAAATACTTTGACAAACCCTGGATCCCATTTGGAGCACCTGGCCTCATCCACCGGACCAGCGGCTCTCGAAAGCAAACCAGAACCAGTGGCATTGCGCCCTACTCTGTAGTAATAATTGGTTGGACTTACTCAGTTTGATGACACAAAATGATTCACAAAGACACACGTTGAAGTTAACTGAACGCAGCCATGTTGGGACATGTATTATTATTTAAAGGTCAAGGGTCACCTCACGTGACTTATGAATACATCATGCATACAACTTAACCTCCTGAACTGTTGGCAGGTTTTCCAACCAGGGGTCTGGTATAATAATAGTAATAATATTATAGAATACACACCATTTCATGTTTGCCCTCCATACTAGCGCCTAATAGAAAAAACATGGCAACAACGTTGCTGAGAGCCAAGAACATTCTAATTCAGTGCAAAAACACCTAAACACTTGACATGTACAGTGTAGTAGACCTAAGACAACATTCGTAAGAAATGCCACAAGAGCAGGATCTTTTTCCTCACCTCACATTCATGTACAGTATGTATTTATAATCCCATTCAGTTGTCTTTACAGGATTTTAAAATGCCAAGAACAATTTCTGTCACTACTTTGAAATTTAAAGGTGTTCAAGAATAAAACTGAAGTCTCCACGCTTGACCTCAGCAATGAAAATGCCTGCAGTTGGATGATGTTTGTGCGAACTGCGACAACATTTGAGGAACAAAATTTGGTTGCCTATCAGTTCAACCAGGAAATCTACTTTGCTACTTGTAAAGTAAGTCACTCTGATTTTTGTTTATTTAGTTTTTTGTGTGTGTTTTTTTGCATATTGTACCTTGTAATCAATTTAGCTAACAAATGTTTTAATGAATTCATCATGTGTCAGTGTAAGGCACTAAAGGCCTTTTTTCATAAAGAGTTCAAGTTTGTGCACGTAATGCATACACCAACTCTTTCTGTTGTAAATCTGTACATGAGGGACTGCCTCAAAATACTCTGGGGTGATTTCCCGGTACTTTTTTGTTTTTGTTTTAACCCACAAAGTATCTCCGTGTGATTCTTAAGGTAATCTTTTGTCTATTTATAATGATTAAGCAGCAACTATTGAGAATGTTTTCTACTGGAAGCCATCATGTGGTTGTCAGCTGAGTGGATGTACGATTTTGTCACTGGCTGGAAGGTGTCTTGACAAGGAATGACAAAAATATTTAACTTCCAACAGATAAGGCACTTTTTCGTCCTTCGGAAGGAACGAATGTTGTGTAACGCACGCAAAACAACCCAGTTACATTTACCACTAAGAAAAGGGGCCTGCCGATATTTCTGGCAGTGGTTGCTGAATGAGGTGCTGCATAAATAGGTCTCATAATTCAAAAACAATTTTTTGTTAATCCTGTCTGGAAATAAATTAAGCACCTTAAAACGCCCGTAGATAAACAGTTATATAAAACTAGTTACGGGTTTCGGCCTGGTAGCTGAAATGCCTATTGTTCTTGTCAAAATTTGTTTAGAACTGTTTTGACATTTCAGTCAGAATAGCTATTGTTTTCGTCAAGATTTTTTTTCAATGAATATTGTTCTTTCTTTCCATCAAAATCCCATTGACTTATCACATGAACCTACTGGACAGCATAACTTTAACTTAACATTATATGAAAATAAATGGTATACCATTATGAAAGCATTTGCCTTTACTTAGTGTTAAATGTCATTTGATTAAAATTCCTAACTATTTAGTCACGTGACAGCGGTGTGAATATTTAATTAGTCAATCTTGGGTCCATCATATCTCAAGAAGTACATGTATACATCCGATCCTCAAAATTGTTTAAGTTTTATACTTGTCTTATATTGCAGATGTCAATTTCAGCATATTTTTCACTGTCACGTTATCATGATATAATTTTTTGGCGCGCTTTCTACATGCATCTGTGTGCAAAACACATTGTGCTAAAAATGTATGTTTTGTTGGTCAAAAACACAATGTTTGCAAAATAAACTAATTTTTAATTACAATCACATATAATCTCTAGTTTAAAAAAAATAATTATTAGGGAATTCAGCCTGGTTGCCGAAACGCCTATTGTTTTCGACAATCTTGTTGTTTTGTTTTATTTATTATTTCATTTTATCACTTCTTACGAAAGAAAGATTGCAAGTAATGCCTACAAACTTTTAAGGTTTTTGTTAAAAGGCATTCTAGAGGTAGGATGAAAAACAAGTTTTGTTGACTGTGATGTCATCAGGTGTCAAATTATGGTAATTCAAAGCTAAATATTAACTGTAAAAAATCATATCTCCTGAACCACATTTGATAAAGACATAATGCTTGTGTATTGTTGTAGCTTACAACACTTGCAACAATTTATTTATAACGATGACCCTACTTTGACCTTTACTTCTGGTCTGAACAGGAAGCTCAAAAATTGAAAAAATCCTATCTCCTGAACCATGTCATAAAGTCGTATTGTTTACTTTATCATTGCCTGGCTCATAGATAACTTCAAAATCTGCATCCTGCATGCTCATTACCCATTTCTTGATTCTAGGGGGTAGTTTAGCATTAGTCTTATTGAATGGATGTCAGTCACTTGGTAATTTTCTTTTTAATTAATTATAGCTTTAAATAATTAAAGCTTATTTAACAGTATATTTCTTTTTAAGTTTGTTTTCTTTGTACTCAGCAAATCACTGATAACATCTCTTTTTGAATATTATGTGAGGCCCTGAGAAGAACTGTTTGGTTTTAACTCTAACGACTCGAACTACATGCAACAAATTGTTTGTTGGTGCTCAAATCCTATCGAGTCTAGTCACAACTGGTCATTAATTAGTCTTTGGCAGCGTGACCCTCTCAAAGCAAGGCAGAAAACCATAATAAATTTGAGGTACCAAGTGTCTTGGAAAAGGTACGAAAGTGTCCAAGGGTACGAAGTGTCTAAAGTCACTTCGTACCTTCGAGACACTTCTTCCCTTACAAGGTACGAAGTGTCCCGGATACAAAGTGGTAAAGGTACGAAGTGACCTGACACCTTATTGAAACATAGGGATCAATGGTTTGTGTGCAGTGATGATCATGAATCGTGGTGCACCCTGAAGGTGTAGATTTGGAATCTGTTTATTGCCCACTTAACAGATAGTGCATCTTTCTTGGTCTGACTGGACCTCTTCTCTGCGTCAGTCATTGTACGGCTGATGAAGTGTACTGGTTGGAGTCCCTTAGGAGTCTCCTGGAACAGTCCGGCTGATAATCCTTCATGGAAACTAACTCTCCTCAGCTCGTACTGTGATAGGTCGTTTGGGGTAAAAGTAGGCCATAGTGTCTTCATTTGTGATGCTGTCTTTGAGTTTCTGGAAAGCTGTATATTCTTTTGGTCCCCACTTGAACTTTGTATCTTTATGTGTCGGCTCTCTCAGTGGTGCCGTTAATGATGAATATCTGGGGATGAACTTTGCAAGGTATCCAATCATACCCAGGAAACTTCTCACAGCCTCTTTGGATTCTGGTGGCTCACTTTCCTTTACGGCTCGGACTTTGTCAGGGGTTGGCTTCAGTCCGTCTTTGGTGAATTTGTAGCCGTAGAATTCAAGCTCTTCAACACCAAATTGGCATTTGCTTGGATTGAAAGTGATGCCAAAGTCTGCAGCTCTTTGCAGGACTTGTTCTAGCGTCTGGTTGTGTTCTTCTATGTTACGTCCTCCCAGTAATATGTCATCACGTTGGTTCAGGCAGTTGGGAATGTCACCAAAGATTCTGTAGATCATCCCATGAAATAGATCTTGTGATGATTTTGCACCCCTAGAGTGCTGAAAGTGGCAATTGCTCTTGATTCTGGGTCTAACAAAAGTTGATGATGGCCCTGTTTCATGTCTAGCTTGGAGAACACTTTGCATTCATTGAATTTTTACATGAAATCTTCAACCACTGGCCCTTGTTTGATTCTGTTCCTTTCGATGTACTTGTTCGGAACTCTCAAGTCGACGCTGGCTCTGATCATGTGTAATTCAAGCTGGTCTCTTGGTGTTGTACCAAATCTTGGTTTTGGTTGGACAACCAGTGGTGAACACCATGTCACTGGTTCATCTCGGGGAACTTCTTCGAATATGCCTTTTAGATGCATAGGTCCAACCATTCACGTAGTGGTTTCTGCAAATTGTATGCTACTGGTCTCGGCTTCTATGCTGTGGGAACCTGCCTCTGGCTTCATGCTGAACTTTTCGAAGATTTCTTTTCCCTGCTTTATGTCTTTCCTTAAAGACGTGGCTGAAATTCGCTGTTATTTCTTCGATCTGATCTGGTGCAGTGGTGTTCTCAGTGACTGCTTTGACGATCAAGGTATTCTCTGGAATTCTCAGGTCATTAACTTCTGTAAGTGAGTCATTTGGATCAAGTTGTGTCATACCCAGCTTGATGACATTATTCTTGCTAATGAGAGGGGGTGAGTTGATTCTGCCTCGGACAACAATAAACTTTGTTTCTGTCCCGCAGATCTTGTTTGTTACTAGGGTTTTAAATTCACCCTTCACCGGTAGGTCACTCTGCAGGGTGTGTAACTTGATGTGACTTGCTTTCAGTACCTGCGGCTTGCTTGATCTATCCTGCAGTGCTTTGTGCTGGTGTTCGTCCATAATATTAACCTCTGCTCCAATACCCGGTTCTATTCTGGCATCAATGTTGTCGACCGTCATTATGCTTTGGATGTCATCTGTGTGTGCAATTCTGTGTGTGCAATTCTGTGTGTGCAATTCTGTGTGTGCAACTCGTGTGTGCAATTTTTAAAGATGTTTGACAGCCCAGTCAAAAAATTCATAATCTGAAGATGTCTGATTTACCATACTTCTGACTGTAGTGGATTATCAAGGTTTGATTTGTTGGATAATTATTTCTGCATACACTTGCAAAGTGGTTCCTGAACACTGGCATTGATTGCATTTCTTGCCATAAGCAGGGCAGTCTTTGCCTTTGCCGTGCACGCCTGTCAGTCCACAGTAGTTGCATGGTGGTGATTTATCAAATTTATGCTTTCCATCTGTTGGTTTTCTTTTGTATCGTTGCTGTTTCTGAACCTTGGCTACACTGCTAGCTTCATCTGGGGATTTCATTTTGCGTATCTGCAGTGATGTATCCTCTATTTGTGCAGCCTCTGTTAGCATTTGTGTCAATGACCACTTTTTATTGATTGCTTTTTGGATCAATGTTTTTCTATCAATCGTTTGGATTAGATGTTCAAGAATTCTGTCATCACAGGTTTCTAAAAATTCACACTCATTGGCTTTCTCTCTCAACCTAGCTGAATATTGCAGTTGTTTCACCAGTATGAGGTTTCATCTTCGGGAACAAATATCTGGCATGATGTTTGTTCTTTTGGGGGTGTGGAGTACTAACTGAGCTTTGTCTTTAGCTTTTCATACTCATTTGATTCTGTTTCTGCTGTGGGATTGCGCAGACTTCTCTAATCTTGCAACTTCTTTCCCACCGTAGATTATCAAAGTATGTCTACAGTGTTATGAGACCCTAATACATGTACATGTAATTACATGTATGCAACGCACGCTGTCAATCATTTGTTTTGTGTAAGTCCGTTGACCCTAGTGGGCGGCGCTAATCCGTTGTGAAGGATCTAGAATGATCTAGGCTCTGGTGGAGGTTTGAAGTTAGTTTTTAGAACTTTCCAGAAAACATCGCAAGTCCTTTATATACAGGCTGGGGATAAATCTTTGACAGGACACAAATATCAAAACTGAACTCAAAACCTACTTATTTATATCAATCTAAGCATGTTTACAGTTTAAGCTATACCATCTCACTCATCAGCGCTTAGAAACCCTGTATTAAGGGCTATATAAATGCTAGCTATTATTATTATTGTTTATTATTTTGTATAAGAACCATTTTTAATGTACACTTGTTTCACGCAATCATTGTACGTTTGTTAAACCAAATCGGTAACTGAAGTGGTTGATAGTTTTATCATTAAATCACTTTGATTCTGTGTTCTTTACATCAGTGTCACCTTGTTTGATTTCTTTGTTGCATCTGAGGAAATTCAGGCTTTTTGAGTGATTTATATTCACGGATAGTTTGGAGATTTTTGGATCGTAGTTCAATAGGTTCAGTTATTCTGAAGTATCTGAATTCTCGTTCAATCCCTTCTATCCATTTTTCTGATATTTTTCCGGTTGTTATTTGGTCATCAAGGTGTACGGAGGGTTGCGTCTTTAGATTTCTTGTCTCTAGGACAACGGTAACTGCTATAGGTTGGTCACCCATGCTTCTACAGTGTGTATGCAGCATTAATAAACAAAGAGTACTGACTATCGATCACTGATATTTCTAGCTCCATCTTTTCGAGCTGATTGTATCTGTTTTGCTCTGGAAAATACAGCTAAAATTTGACAAGAGATTGGTTGTCAGACGTCAGTAATTCTTCAGCTTTTCAACCTCGTCGCCAATGTGATGATCTGACAAGTACTTTAGGTAGGACGAATAGTAAAATAACACTGACAATACTCTAACTTGTTACTTGGATGCTTTCATGTTGCTAGACACACACATGTGCGTTGAAGCATATAGCATCAATAACAAACAGCAGTACTGTAATATCCTTGGAGTATAAGACATGTCTTACATGTATCTGACTTTCAAAGGTAAAACAAAATCACTGCGTCTTATCTTCCGGTGCCCCTTACATGTATCTGATTTCAATTGAGTTCATTGTGATGATCCTACACTGTATGTGAAATCTTACATTTGTACTGCAAAATAGTTCCTTCATAACGAGGGTAATTCTACATGTCACATTTTTCTTATAATAAAAACCTACTTGTACACCGTTCACATTTTTGACGAACCAAGTCTCTGGCCATGCTGCTGCCCAGCACAATAATAATAATAACCCTGGCCGCGGCGCGCTCTAGCGCATGACAGGTACTAGTCTTTATTAGTCAAGTCGTTTTGTATGTTATCATGAGACGCTGTTAGATTTTGCCAACAGAGGGCGTACGTTCTTATTGTGAAAGCATTATTAAGAAAGCGCCCTCTAGAGTTCGCTGGTTCTTGCATGTATTGCAAAGCGAGATTGCAAAGACTAGCAGTCCACTCATTGGGAAACGTTGAGAAAATGTGTGTCTATGGTTTTATAAAAAAATCTTTAAAATGAAAATGGAAAAAAGGAAAATGAAAAAATAGAAGTGATGTTTTACTCGTCTTCGTGATTAAACAAATTCCAATCCCTTTGCGCTATGGTTAATTGTGGTTATACCACCACTATGACCCCTGTATGTGTTGATGTACAAGCAGGAGGGGAGTTTGCGAGCGTGTATTCTATGAAAGATATGTTGCGCCTTATGCAGCGGTGCGCCTTATCTGTTAACGCTCGAGTCTTATTTTGATAATATGAGGGTACTGCGCCTTGTACGCAGGAAATTAGGGTAGTGTTGAAGCATAGAGGATATTACAATCAGTCAGAATGTTAAAGTCCCAGTGGATCTTGACCTGGGGGTCTCACTTGGTTTAACCACTTCGCAGTCACTTGGACACCATACTTCTTGCACAGAACCCAGTGGATCACTTTGGCCAACTTATCATGTCTTCCTTTGTACGTCCAAGTGGCCATCATGTACTACATCGGCTGACAATATGAAATACAGTCTCTTCTGCCTTATTACACATTCTACACATAGGAGAGATGTTTGCTTTCTCTATCCTTGCCTTCTTTACATTTGTCCTTAGCGACTGGTCTTGCGCTGCAGTAATCAAGCCCTTGGTTTCCTTCTTTAGCTCTCCGCTCCTTAACCAATTCAAGGACTTGGGGCTCGCCACTTCTTCAGTGCATCTCAAGAATCGGCCATGAAGCGGTTTATTCCTTCAGTCTTATTGTCAAGATCCTTTTTCATTACCAGGGTGTCCGGGATCCTTAAAAAGCATTAAAAAGTATGAAATTAAGTTCGCTGAGGTCTTTTAAAAATTGATGAAGTGAATAATGAATGTTGCTATCACTTAATAAATAAACGAGATGTGCGGCGCATAAGGAAGTTGTAAATTGGTCGCGAGCATGGAAGACACTGCAACATGGTACTTATACTGCCCATCACGAACTTCACACAGCAAATAGAAGCTGACGCAACACCACTCTGACAATGTTGTATGTATGTATGCCGCCTGTCATGAACTGCACGTGGCTAATGGGAGCTGTTGGGCGAGTTATCACAAGTTTGCTGCTTGGTTGAAGCATAAATGAACTAGTTTAATATTCACGTAAACTGAAAGAGTTGTCTTGTGTCAATTATTCTTGTATCCAAGTAAGGGTCATATTTTTTGTTCATAAATTTTATTAATATAAAATCGGGCTAAGGGATGAAACTCTTCCTACTTTTGGTCGGCAGAATTTCAACTTACATGTAGGACTTTCAAAAAACAACTTTTTAAAATCTCCAACTTTTGCAAGTTGACTTTTAAAGTTCCTACCTTTCACTGTTTTACACTTAAAATGATAACAAAATGTTATAAGCTTTGAAGATTTTGAAATGAAATAAAACAGTTTTTGCCCACTATTTTGCTTGGAGTCACGCCTTTCTTAAGCTTACTTTATGCCACGACAGGCAGGCTGTCAATCATGGAGCCCATGCTTGTGGTGCACACACAGTAATGTTCGGTCTACGATCGTTGTCTTCCATGCACACACAATGCATTGCGTATACAGTACAAAACAGCAGTCCAAGCTAACAAACAGTCTGCATGCTGTGATTGGCTGTTGATGACAATTACCATTTTCAAAGGAAAGCTAAGGCTAGACTCCAACTCAATACACATTCACGAGCCAACTAAAAAATAGCTCCAATGTGTGGCGCTAATCAAACATCGACAACTTTTGGCGTTGGAGGGCCTTGCATGCGATCGATGCGGGGCAAAGTTAATTGGGTATTCCCAATGTGCGTCGTCGAACACCGATCATTGAATCACGAAGATGTCAGTGAAAAAGAAGCCCTATAGAACCTATTTTCAAATCATGAATTATGGACATTTGTGTTGATGAAAGTACCAATATTTATTTCCCACTTTTGACTTTCCTTCTGGTACTGTACAAACAGGAATTAAGGTCTAAAAATAAGCTACTAAAAACTTTCTTGTCCCATGTAAAGTCAATTTCTCTCACCGCAATTCATCCTATAACCTGTGTGGTAAATAAAATTGTGGCACGGTCAAACTTTATTTGGCCTATGTTTTTTATATAAGGAGCAAACTTTCATAAGCCCAACAATACACTAACAAGGTCAATGAACGGAATGAAAATTAGAATCAGACTTAAGGCTCTTAAAAAAACCTCTGATGGGCTATTCAAACGGTTTACTGAAGATGAGAGTTGCTCCTGACAAGTAACATAGAAAACAGAGGTATATGTGTATGTGTATATTGTTCCAAATAAACAATAATTTAGGCAAGAAGAAGGTGTTCATGCACACAACATTTGAATCCGTTTCTCAGTAATGTTGCCAACAACAGAGACTGGTGAAAGACTTTTCCATAGTTGGACGGCAGTGTGGATGAAATTTCTGTCCATGATGCGAGTTCTTGCAGCTGGCAAAGAGAGAGCATGTTCAGGCACAGACACACCAATTCAGGTTGCACAACGCCTTAAGTATGGTGGGGAAGCAAGGCATAACTCTGCTGGGCAGTGGCTGGTCTGCATTTTATATAGAGAGCAGTAGCTTTGTCAACTCCTATGACCTTGAGTGCCCTTTTTGGATGTTGTCAAGCTAGCCCAAGTTTGTTGGTGAAGCATTCATCCAGCTCAAAGAAGAATACTCCATTATGCTGCAGACTTGTGATTTGTAAATTGTAGCTCTGCCCTCAGCATCCAGTATTAATCCTCAGCAATCTTCCTCAGTACCCTGAGTTTTTGTCCAGCTCTGGTTGAAATGGTTGAAATTTGCTTTGACCAAGTCAGCTTGCTGTTGATGGTTACGCAAAGAATCTTGAGTTCATTTTCCAATGAGAGTATGTGCATTCTTCAAAGCAAAGGTCAAGTTTGGATGGAGTTCTGTTCCTGGAAAGTACATTGTCTTGCATTTGGTAGATTCGAAGGTGACCTTCCACTTGTCTGCCCTCACTTTAATTTTGCCTACATTTAGGTCTCTGTTTAGGCTTGCAGCTACTGCAGTGATGTCGTCTAAAGTCCTGATAGGTGAGAAGAGTGTCGAGTCGTCAGCATGCAGGAGCAGCTCATTCTCACAAATGTTCACAAGACTGTCAATGAAGACAGAAAACAAGAGTGGGCCGAGGATAGATCCCTGTGGTACGGAGGCGTTGATGGGAGTGGTGCCAGATGCTTGGCCAGATAGGACAAAAGTACCTTTTGCTTTTAGCTTGGAACAGAGCCCATTGTGCCAAACTTTGTCAAAAGTTCCTTTGATATCCAGGGCTGTAATGCAGACCTCTTCACTTTGGTTCAGAGAGTTGTTCCATTTCTGCAATAAGATGTAGAGGAAATCATCTGTGCTATGGCCTGGTCTGCACCCAAAATGTCTGTTGGAGATCAGGTTGTTGCTGAGAAGATATTGTTTGAGCTGCTTCTGTGCTGCAGCCTTTATAATCTTGCAGATGTTGCTTAGCAGAGAAATAGGAAGATTCTTTGTTGGCTCAGCTTTGGAGTACCTCTTGCGGACTGGTATCACAAAATCTGTCTTCTATTGGATTGGAAACACACCATGTGAGAAACTGAGCTCAAATAACTGGCAAAAGGGACTGGAAAGCCCAGCACTGCATTCTTTGAGGACCCTGGTTGGAACTGGGTCTGGACCAATGGTTTTGTCTAATTTTAGGTTCTGCATGAGTTCCCTGACATGTTTGGGCTTGAAGGTAATTTTGTCTAAGAGTTTAGCTGCTGTTGGGCGGACAACAGGGGCCTGGTCTTAAGCATCTTGAAGTAAACCTTTTTCTGCAAAAAGTTTTTGCTTTGTCTGTTGTTTATTTTATTTTTATTTTTTTTAATATTTAGACATACACATTGATTACAAGTTGGACAGGGGGTTTTAAGGTTATAGAAAAGTATAAAAACTAAAAATAATAATAATAATAATAGGTTCTTTTATAGCACACAAATCCTAGGGGCTAGATCGAGGCGCTGTGAAGATGGAACAGTTAGAATCAATACAGTTCAGTTTCGAGCAATTTCTTGAATGTAGCAGCTGAGGTAGAAGATCGGAAGTTGTAGGGAAGATCGTTCCAAAGGCGGGGACCAATATAACCCAAGGCACCTCGACCAACAGATTTGGAGCAGGTAGGAGTGTTCAAGGTGAGTGGATCACCAATTGTTATTAGTCTACTATCATGGTGATAAAATTATATGAGCCTGGAGAGGTAAGATGGAGCCTTGGAGTTGTTGAACGGGGAGCCAGTGCAGTTTATTGAGTACAGGGGTGATGTGATCATAGAAGGAGCACTTGGTGATATTGCGTGCGGCCCAATTCTGTATTTTTGGAGCCTTCTAAGTAGATACCCTGGAAATAGACAGGAGTGAATTGCAGTAGTCAATATTAGAGAGAACTAGGGCTTGAACTATATGACAAGTAGCAGATGTGGTGAGATATTTCCTGATGTATTTGATTCGGCGAAGATGAAAATTGCATTTTTTGCAGAGAGCTGTAACCTGGGCAGTCATCGCTAGATGAGAGACGAACATCACGCCAATATTTTTACATTGTGCTGACGCATGAACTGTATTGCCTAGATGACAATTTTTTGTGAAAAATTGCCGTCTCAAAAGATGTGTACAACCAGACCCCTGCCAACGATAAAATAATTATATAATTATAAAAAGGAGATTGCACTCAAATGCTATAAAATCACACAACGGTAAACATTAAAACAAAAGCAAATCCAAAACCTTGCAAAAACAGAACCCATAAAACACCATAAAAACAGGAGGCCGGGACAAACATTTAAAAACCCAAACAAGACAAGGTCCCAAATGATCCCCAAAGCCCAACACGGATGGACTTAAAACCCTCTAAAGCCACAACAACAAAAAACTTGCACCAAGAACATCTTTAAAAACCATGAAGCAGGAATTAAACAAAATAAAAATTCAATAAAACATTCAATTACAAACCACCCGCACTAACATACTAAAAGGTCCTTCCTCAGCATCATTCGAAAGGACTTGTAACCCTCCCAAATCAAAATATCCCTGGTTACTATTGTGAGTTCTGAGAACATTTTAGGAAAGCGTACAATTGTTGAAAATTTATAGCATCCGTTCTAGGTTTCAGATGATAAAAATTGAGTAATTCTGAGTGACGGAAGTTAACCTTAGACAAATTAGTTAAATTATCCATAAAAAGATACCGAGTGGACAGCAACAGTTTGATAATAAAGCAAATATTTTAAAAAGTTCTTCTGTCAGACAAAAACATAAGACCCAGAGACTTCAGTCTATCTTGATAAGGCTGTTCCATATACTTTTGCAACAGTATCATCCTACTGGCTCTGCGCTGTACCGATTCGGTTAAGTTTATATGTTTTGTACGATGAATCCACCAGACGGGTGAGCAGTAGTCTAAGATAGGCTTGGTCCGTGTCTTATACAAATGAAGCGACACGCAAGAAGGACAGTTGCCAGAAATGATGCGAATCAAACCAATCAGTCTATGACATTCGAAGCAACTGCCTGCACCTGAAGATCCCAAGACAAGTTACTCTGGAATATACAGCCTAGAAGCTTGATGGAGTTTACACATTCCAGGGAGGTGTTTCCAAGATTGTAGATTGGTTTGCTCATACGACGCCATGTTAACCTTATAGATTTGCACTTGTCGGCATTTAAACGCAAACAGTTCAACTTAACACCAGATTAAAAAGCAGGGGGCCAAGTACAGAGCCTTGTGACACTCCTGAACCAACCTGTAACCAGTTTGAGGGAAAGCCTTTGTAAACAACTCGCTGCAGGCGGCTTTTTACAAATGACTCAATCCAGTCAAGAGCAGCACCTTTTATGTTGTAGTAAAGTTGGAGATTCTTACCAAGGATATTGCGGCTTATAGTATCAAACACACGACTGAAATCTAAGGAGAAAACATTCACTGCAGGTACTTGTGCTTCCAAAGATTGAAGCCAACGAGAACTTGCTGATACCAATGCTGTAAAAACAAGACCTCCCAGGAATGAACCCATGTTGCTGGTCAGCTAGAAGTCCGTTGTTTTGACAGTGGTCAAGAATCTGCCGGCATAAGATTTTTTCCAAAAGCTTGCAAACTAATGGAGTCAAAGAAACGGGTCTGTAATTAATTAAGTTGCTCTTTTCTCTCTTTGTGAAGACCATAAAAAGATTAGCACGTTTCCATGCATTTGGAAGACAACCGGCTGCAAGAGTATAATTGTAAAAAGCTGTGAGAACAGGAACGATGGCTGCAGCAAGAGTATGATTGTAAAAAGCTGTGAGAACAGGAACAATGGCTGGAGCGGCAAGTTTCAACATTGGGGCGCTAATACCATCAGGACCATATGCTTTGTGGGCAGAGAGATTCTGAATCTCGGCTGAAACCTGAGTGGAAGTGATTGAAAAACGCTCTAATGGGGAAATTCCAACGTAGGAGAAGTGACACAGTCCTGGTCGGTGGATCCGGAGAAAAAACTAGCAAAAAGAGCATTAAATTCATTTGCAATCCGAGATCGGTCACTTATGTTTTCACCATTCATGAGGTAAGAATCGGTTGATTGAGAAGAGTTACTTTTTGACTTCGCAAATGACCAGAAATTTTTTCTGGTTAATCCCTTATCTTAAATAAATTAGTGACAAAGTCACTATATGCCTTTTTGGAGAGATTGCACACTTTGTTCCTAGCAAGTTTAAATTGTTTCCATGCTATCTCAGTTCCACTTACGCGAGCTCGCTGAAACAACCGTCGCTTTTCAAGCACGAGCCGATGAAGTTCTCTTGCGACCTCTATGAACAGGAACACATTCCTTGACACAATCGAGGAAGAAATCACTTAACGTATCCCAAGCATCGTTAATGTTGTTGTAGTCAATTACTCCCCAAGGAACTGCAGCAAGCAAAGTCTGGAATTGAACTAAGTCCGTTTTGTGGTACTGGAAGATTTCCCTAACACGACGTGGTGACCCTCGATTTCTGATAGAAACCATTTTATGATTGGATGTAGAAAGCCCAGGCTCCACTATTACATCACATACACGATCTGGATGTGTTGTAAATATCAAATCAATCGTTATGTTGGAAGCAAAGTCACTGGAAGATCTTGTGGTCTCATTAACTGTTTGCTCAAAGCAATAAGCATCAGCTAGATCGTGAAGGGTTGTTGCCAGCTGGCTGGAACTGTCTTCTGACCAGTTAATATTGAAATCACCCATCAGGATGAAGCCAGAATATTGGTCTAAGTTGAGCTTGTTCAGAACGTCCTCCAGTAAGCCGATACCGGTGTTGTCCGATGGAGGCCTGTAGTACACGCCACAAAACCGTCTTTCAGAATTAAGGATGAATTCTGCAAAAACGATTTCAATGTTGGGAGGCACATCTTTCACAGCAACAGATGTTGGTTTTAGTGAGTCAGATATAGCAACCAAAACACCTCCGCCACGTCGACTGCTGTCTTTTCTAAAGACAGTATGGCTGTCGAAAAGCATCGAGTCTGGTATAGATGAATCCAGCCATGTTTCAGTAATAGCCACCACTGTCAAATTCATACATATAGAAGGCACAACTGCTTGAAGTTCTGGGATTATATTTTTCACACTCCTGGCATTAATATTGGCACCGAATATCCCTTTAGTTGCAGTGTTATCAAATATACCAGGTAATGACGATGCCGTAGAACTACAATCAGGATCGACGACACTACCATCACTCAATGTGGAGTCAAAATATGAGTTTGATAACTGGGGCAGGGCACATGTCAAACAAACCTTGGGCTCATCGGGCAAGTCAAACAGGCGAGCATATTCGGTAGGTAAAACATCTTGACATTTGATATGAAACCATTTGGAGCAAGAGCTACACAGTAACTCCATTTGGTTTGACTTCACAGGTTTTTCGCATGTACCACATGGATACTTGTACACTGGTCCAGGGTTCACTTCCACATCACCGCATGTCAACAGTATAAAAGCAGGGTTGCACGAAATCTATTGTTACCTTGTGCACGTAATTGACAAGTGTTTACATGGCTGTCTGATACGTTGAAATCTTGACCACTGAAAATACAGCAAGAGTACACAGAATCCAGCCCATTAAAGCTGAAAAATCCATCAGATTGCACCATCAAATGTCCTACGGTATCTATAAAGTCCAGGTTTTCAAACCCCACCTTCAATTGTATAGCAGGTACTAAACGAACTGCAGTTAGGCAGATGATGATGGAGAAATAAAAAAATACATTGTACACAGACGCTATCTTAACAACCTTCTTGCTGTAATATGGTTATCGTTATGATGTTCAATCCCAGGGATGTGAGTTGACTATTTTCTACCATTTCTTACTACTCAGGATTTTACCTGCAAGATCTCCTCTTAGTTGGGTGTTGTAACGCCTCTTGGCTTGCTTCTCAGCTTGATTGTATGGACGTCTTGACCTCCACAAACTCGACTTTGCTGTTGCCAGTGTTATCCTTTATATTATAGATTTCTTGAATAGGCACCGCCTCCTTTTAGCAGCTTCTCTGCATTTGTCATCGAACCAGGCCTATCTCCAACTTTCTTGAAGACAGCCTTGCTTGGAATGAACAAGTCCATGGAGTCGAGGATTATGTCAGTGACACTAGGCCAGTCTGTGGATGCAAGGTGGGTTTTCATTCCCCAGAAGTCTGCCTTGTCATACATGTAGCTTCAAACATTTTCCTTGTGTGGTTTGTCTCTTTAAACGGGGACATCTAAACATAGTTGTACTGGGTTGTGGTCTGAAGTACCCAAGTTGGCATATGTTGTGGATGTACATGTGTCAGACCAGTAAATCATGTTGAGATCCAGGATCTGATCCCCTCTAGTAGGTTTTTCAACAATCTACAGCAATCTGAGGGATTAAGCCAGTTGGTGAGTGCAGCATCCTGCTGCGTCAGTAATATGACTTCTGTGTGATGGACGTTAAAGTCATCAACCAACATGACTGAGTTGGCACCAAGCTTGCTAATTAGTGGTTAAGTGTTGAGATCCAAGTCGTCAATGACACCAGTGTTGGCATTCGGAGGGCCAGTATACAGCAGTAACAAGAAGCTTCTGAGATCGAAAGGCTACAGTGAACCAAATGAGTTTTAGGTCTGTTGGATCTTGTTTAGTGTCATGATGATTGGCAATTCCTTTTAGGCAAGAGACACCTATGCCCCCACCTGATGTTACAGTTCTATCCCTGTAACAACACATGGAATAGCCGGGGATGGAGATGCAATCAGCTCCATCTGGTACAGAACGGTCTAGGAAGGTCTCCACAATGATGACAATTGTCGGTTTATTTTCTGTGCAGAGGTTAGTAAGTTCACTAATATTGAGACGAAGTCCACATTGTTGACCTCTAGTATTCGCAGTTCCAATTCTCGTACTCTATGAGCAGGCATATGTTTCCATTTTGATCCGTCTTTTTTCTTTCGAGGCTTGGCATTACTTTTTGTAGCAGTCAATACAAATGCAGGAGTTTCTGGCCCCTGCACCTGAAAACACACCTGAGCGGTGTGGTTCTCTGATGTGATGATGTATGGAATATGTTCGAGACCCAAGCTTTCAATTACTAGTTGTTATGAGGTCACCACCTGAACCACATGTCAACAAGTCAAATTCTTTGTGCCGTTTTGTAACATTTGACATAATTGTGACAAGGTCACCTTTCTGTGTTCGCTTTTATACAAACACTTGATTTCTAGTTTCTTATAATTTGTCTTAATGGCCCTTTTCTCATAGGCCTTGTACACAGATTTTGTTATCAGATAATCTTATACCTAACAATGTCCCATCAGTACAAGTTATATGCCATGAAGTTATGTTTAAATAAACTTGGCTAACATAGTATATTAGTTGACTTAGTTGTATTGACATGAATATTCAATTGGCCAATCTTGAGACCACCATATTTGAAAAGGATATGTCCGAATATAAAACTTTTTTAAATTATATACTTCAGGGATACTGTAGAATGTGTTTGTTGGGCTAAAACATTCTGTGACATCACTGTGACATCATTTATTGCACGCTTGGAATGTGTGTACAAAACACATACACGTACCTCTAAAAGTCTAAATATTTTGTTTGTAAGAAAACACAACTTTTCCTTTAATAAACAAATCAATTTGAGAAACATAGTTGATTTGCTGAGAGTTATTCCATGCCATTAAAACTAATCAAAATGCAATGTATTTCCCTGATGATTAATGATGAATTGCTAAATATGACACCATTGTTAAATATGACACCATTGCTAAATATTACATCATTGTTAAATATGACACCATTGCTAAATATGACACCATTGTTAAATATGACAACAATGCTAAATATGACATCATTGTTAAATATGACACCATTGCTAAATATGACACCATTGTTAAATATGACGCCATTGCTAAATATGACACCATTGTTAAACATGACACCATTGTTAAATATGACACCATTGCTAAATATGACACCATTGCTAAATATGACACCATTGTTAAATATGACACCATTGTTAAAGATGACACCATTGTTAAAGATGACACCATTGCTAAATATGACACCATTGTTGAATATGACACCATTGTTAAATATGACACTATTGCTAAATTTGACACCATTGCTAAATATGACACCATTGCTAAATATGACACCATTGCTAAATATGACACCATTGCTAAATATGACA
>JAUELU010000022.1:5284511-5295304 GCA_032357145.1 Evasterias troschelii
GTGTGCATGACACCTTCGCTCACTATGCAAACTTCCTACACACACGTCTGCAGGGTGTTTGCGTGCTACGCCTCGAATGTAAGGATACTAAAATTGCGAAGCTGTTGATTGCGTGTGCTTGAAAAAAAAATGTTGCTCTCTCCGGTCTTTTAATAAATGGACGGCCTGGAAAAACGGAAGTTTAGATATTTTTTTTATAAAACCGGAAATCCGGTTTAATCCGGAAAAGTGGCATCTCTGAGAACTACACAACCGATTTTAAAACTGTTTACAGTAATAGACTCCTTGGGCATTGGGATTAATTAGCCCCTTTGGGTAAACTTGACCCTTTGGTGACCTTTACTTCCGGGTCAACCGGAAGTGGGACCATATCTCAAGAATTATCCAACCGATTTTCTATTTGTTTTCAGTTATATACCCTTTGAGCATTGAAGATTGAACTTGGATTACCGTGACCCCATGTTGACCTTTACTTCCTGGTCAACCGGAAGTGGGACCATATCTCAAGAACTACACAACCAATTTTCAATTTATTTTCAGTTACAGACCCCTTGAGCATTGAAGATTGAATTTAGGTTTTTAATCAAGGTACAAGAAGAAGGAACATCTCTGTGTTTGTCAACAAACACCTTATGTCTAGTTTTAAATACTGTTATTATTTTTGGCGTTTAATTGCAGGTATTAATAGCACTGAAATAAATTGCACTGTCAAGCTGTGGTGGAAAATCACATCATTATTGGCTAAGCTTATTGCATTTTGTTATTGTCCGAGTAAAATAGCGCTACCTCATCGCATACTTTTTAAAAACTAGTGGACATTAAAACACACGTCAACCAGGTAATAGGTTGGGAGCATGGGAAGTATGGCTGAAGTAAGTAATTTAGGCCAAATGTTAATGTTATGTCACACTCAGAATCCATCATGTCGTCCGTCAGCAACACACTACTCAGCAATGTAAGCCTAATGTTGGTGTTATCTGTTAAAATTTGTCATTGTTGAAACTAAAAACTGCCACGAAAGTTCGTCTGACACTGAAAGTATTTACTCAATGTATCTCAAAACAGAAGTATCGACATTAAAACAAAGTACTTGCATTATAATTGACACTGCAAACTAATATAACCATCCACACATGCATACAGCAATCACACCATGAGACAAGGTAACAATTCATGAACAGTGACCTCTACAGGACAAATTTGTTCATGGGACAAGACATGCGGGAGAGGCAATGGACAGGACGTATATTAACCAATGTATGAAGATTCATTAATTTTAATTAAAAACATGGGCAAAGCATTTAATATTTAATTTTACGCTCTAATGCTTTAAATGTTTTAAAGCTGTCAATGCATTCTTATTTCTGGTCCGCATGTGGTATTTCACTGTCTGGATGGAGGAAAGGTAGGTATGTTAAACCTGCAAGATTATGGGTCCAGGATATGACACAATCACACTGAAGCTGGTTTCCACCTGTGAGCTGGGAGAATAACAAAAAAACCTTTAAAAATTTATGAAGCTTTGATATTTCATGAAAACAGCAGTGTCCCACACATATGCCCTAGCACCATCATTAAAAGCTTGCAGCATCCTACAGATACATGTATAAGAAGTTCCTTACCTGCAGCTTCCTCTGACAGGCATGCAGGAATTTCAGAGTTTAAATTCTTCAAAAGACGACGAGCTGGGCTATGGCCATTGGCCCCAGGAACACAGGTTGTAGTTACGAGTTGGTCAGTGGTAACTTCGAGCTGAAAATATAGTAGACATGCCTTGTACTTGTAGGCTTCACATGTGGCTTCCATGAAAAACAGAACAATTTGGTCTTTTGAACCTTTTGCAAAAATACTTGGATGGATAATCAAGGTTTAACTTCTTCATTGCATGTGCATTTTAGTTTAACAACAATTATTCTGGCTTTATAAAGCAGGACAGGAAGCCCTTGAATAACTTCTCCTGCTCATCATATGCCTCGAAGATCAACGGATTTTTTGTCTGGAACAAGCAGACATATCACTTTAGTTGTGGTACAGCAGATTGGTTGTAGAGATGTATGATCAACAGTGTATTGTGAGAGTTATACAAAACTTATCCATACTATCCTCTTCTTTCTATATCTGCCTTGCTCTATAAGATTCTTCGTTGACTACCCCGGCCTATTTTCCGACAACATTTGTATTCCGACATCCCTATGTTTTGACACCCCTATATTCCAAAACCCCTATGTTCTGACAACTCAACCTATGTTCAAACACCTCTATATTCTGAAACCCCATGTTCTGACTTGTTAATTTCGCACAATATTACACTGATAAGCAATAAACGGAAAACAATTTGTATTACAGGTTTCCAGGCCAATTTCAGTGGTTTCTTTTCAGCTATTAGTTCATTCAATTTCGTTTTCGTGCATATATTGTTTCATTATTCTCATTCATGTCATTTTAATTTACTACCCATTGACCATTCATAAGTTCAATTTGTACTAAATAATAACTAAATAAGTCCTCCCCCCCCCCCCCCCCCATGAATCAGCCCTCTTCATTAAACCAAAGTTACAATAGAAAAAAACCCTATCCAAATAAATTAAAAAAAATTCTAGCAAAAGCATAAGATAAGCTGTACTACCGGTGCGGTTATATATTAAATTGCGGGTGTGGTTTCTTTAAGTCGCATTTTCATTTTTTTTTAAATTGCTAACAAAAACATTTTGGTGAATGTTGTCGGAACACAGGGGTGATGGTGTCGGAACATAGAGATGTCGGATCATAGGGGTATCGGAATATAGGTCGAGTTGTCGGAAAATAGGGATGTCAGAACATAGTGGTGTCAAAACATAGGGATGTTGGAATATAGAGCAGTCACCTCGACAACATCTGCTGAATAATTTTGTGTTTCTTATTGTTGTATCCTAGCCATGTTTGGTGCGTACAATCAGGACCACTGCCTGATAGACCAACTTATTTGCAAGTGAAAAAAACCTTAGTAGAACAATTGATTGGTATTCAATAAATTGCAACGTAAAAATTGTAGATTATAGCATGTTAAAGGGACACAATGCCTTGGATCGGACGAGTTGGTCTATAAAAACTATTTCTTTTTACATCCTCAACTAACACGGTCGGCCATACCTTGTTAGTTCGCAAAGTAAAAGGAAAACCACGCAATTTCGAGGGATATTTCTGTAGATCATTGTATTCTACTTTTACAACAACTTTCTAACCATATGCATTTTATAACAAACGGTTTTATAGACCAACTCGTCTGATCCAAGGCAACGTGTACCTTTAAAAGTATGATCATTACAACTGGCTTGTGTAATACAATACTATCTTAATCCTTACACTAAACTCACCCACCAGAATCTAAGTCAGATGTGTTTTTGGTATTCATTAATTCAGTGCATTCGCTCAAAATCATAATAATCTTACATGTAGTAGCCATGACTACATGTAGCAGGATTTGAATCCCACCATATGGAAAACTTGCGCGCATTTGCTAAAAGGCCCCCCGCGGCGCTACAACACGGGAAATCGGTGACTTAACAACGCCAAAATGGCAAACTTTCTTACATACACAAAAACTGAATAGGTATTTCACACCGTCTCGTTCGGAATTTAAAACTTTAATTTCTTCCCTTTAGAAACATAAAAAAAATTAAATAGATAACTTTAGAGAAAATAGGGCTTTTTTCATTTCAAATACGGTATACAAGCTTTACGACATCGCACAGACCCATCTCGCACGCCAAAATTAACTATGAACAATTCTCTTTCCATCTATGTAACACAATTTTTGATTGGCGCAGAGGAAAGGATGGCTTTTTTCCATCCAATTATAAAGAGTTTTCTTTGTTGTTGGGTGTCCTTTATAACGTATGCAAAGCTGCCTTAGTCTGGTTCCGCAGTTCTCTCACTCACACGCTGTGAACGCTATCATTGAAGCGGCAATTAGATCTGTCAAGTACGCTTCCTGTACACGTTGCAAGAAACGAAGTAGAAGCCGCATTTTGTTCTCTGAATTTTTTGCTTTGTACGCCGAATTATCACATCCAGGAATTATTTGTTGTAAGTAGAAGATAAAAATGTTATTCAGCTACTCTTAGATTGGTATAAAAACCCTGTCCTTTGAGTAGATTTTTGTCAAAGTACGTTTTTGTAGCAGTAGTTGGACGGTACTTTGTGATCGGATCAAAACATTACGTTGAATAGGGGTGACATACTACACAACAGTCAATGTGTTTTGTAATTTTGTGGGAGAGAGAGTGTTTTATTCAGACATTTTTTTCTGAAGTTTAATAATTTTAAATTTAATACATTTGGTAGGCCTATGGAGTCATCCTGTTGTTTGTTGTGTATGTGGCCGGTGTTCAACTCCCCCATTGAATAGAATGGTCTAGTCCACTGACCTGCTACGTTAGATTGAGTGGGTAATAAATATGCACAGTCACCAGGTCAGTGCACTCACACGAAGCTGCTACACAGAGCGGCTTAATTTTTTCTGCTCGAAATCTGGTCAAAGTATTCCATAATTTGTCATGATTTAGGCATCTCGGAGAATAATTATAATCGAAGTAATAATAATAATTTTGAAAACTATTTACCTTTAATACTAGCTGAATTGTGAAAGACACAGCTACATTGCCATGATATAGCCACTCTACCCATCCATCTATAACTAAAAAACACAACCACTCCCAAGATCAATATTGATTAATTTTCAAAGCCTGGGGGACTGGGCGCCCAGAAAACCCTTGTCGCATACAAGAGAACCGATGTACAAGTCTACTCATATGGCATCTGCTGTTAACACAGCCAGAAACACATCAAATTGTAGTGTACATGGACATAAAATATTCAATGTTACAATATAGTAGTTGCCAGCAGTCAGTTTCACTAATCGGCATGATTGATCTTGAGGGACTTAGGAAGCGACTTCTGTATTAGCCTTATGAAGGAGGTATTTTAAGCTAAGATGACATTTGTGAAATCAACTGCAGGTCCACTATGGTACATTTCACAGAAGTCCTTCATATGTGCCAATCAATTTATGGACTACTGTCATTCAGCAGAATATTCTTGAGATGTAAACAATTGTGCACGTCTTTAAATAAATGTTGAAAATAAAGCAACATAAGGTACAACTGAAGTGTTGCAGATGGCGGCCATCTTGAAATTCAAGATGGCCGCCATTTTAGTTATATTTTTCTCATAACTTTGGCTGAGAATGTCGTAAAACCCTGATTTTTGTCACTAAATTTACATTTACCATGAAAATAAAGCAACAAAAAGTACAACTAAAGTATTGCAGATGGCGGCCATCTTGAACTTCAAAATGTCACCATTGAATTGATATTTGTCCATACTTTGGGCCATGAATGGTGTAAAATCCTGTTTTTGACTAAACTAACATTCACCATGATTATAAAGCATTACAAGTTCAAATTAATATAATCAAAGTGTGTCATGTATTGATTCAAGGCTGTACTGATTTAAAATTGGTCGCTATTGTTGAATATTTTAGTAGTTTTTCCTTAAAACGGGACTTAATATATGATGAGCAGCTTGTTTAGCAAGTTTAGCAGATACTGATCTATCAACGTCTAGGAAAGCCCCAAAAGTAGTTGGCTGTTAAAATTGTTAGAACAATTGTATGCTTACTTTTAACTTATTTTTCAGAAATGTAAGGTTGGGGTGTGATCCAAGATAAGCTTGGGTGTTTGAGGCTTACTCATGTAGCTTTTCATTATCGTGTGCTAGTCGTGAGCAAGCAGGTGTTTTGACTTCAGACACCTCTGCATTGCCCTTGTAGTAGATGATGAGCTTCTGATTACTGTTTAATGAATAATTAAAGATCTGTGCTTTCTGAGTATAAAACACATACAGGTTGAGTATGTTAACATTATTCATCTTCGTTGTACTCTACTTCATAATCTGTACAAACTGATTCCGCTGAATTGTCACAGTTCTTTAAATTCTCACAACAACCGAAAAGGTCCGTGCAGTTCAATCCGTTTTTCTTGCATTTGCAACGATTTGTTGCACATCGTGTTTGCTTAGAGGAACATTTCACCAAGTCAATAACTGCTTGCGGAGCTGGAGGCAGAGAGGTCATGATGGGTTTGAAGTGACTATCTACCACAACCCAACCATAATTATGCGGATCTGGCAATGTGGGGTTGGCAATGTTGTCACACTGTTCAAGATTTTAGCTAGGTAGAGGCTCTCAGGATGGCCAATCGCAGTGCAGCTAAGGTTGGGGGCAAACACTCTGATTGGGCTTACTTTTTCTTGAAGAGCCACCATCTTACATCAGCAATGCTTGATAGGTCAGTATTAGTGAGATAAAGCTCGCCGCAAACAAAAGATTCTATTGCAGCAAACACAAATTCAGGTAGTTCATGGGTTTTCCCTAGGAGCGCAAGAGCGTGTACTCCCTCATCATTTGGTAGTAGTTCCTGCAGTAAATTCCAGAATTTGGTATTCCCTTCCCTTCAAATCTTTCAGTAATATCTGCCCCCGAAAGAGCATGGAATCATGGTAGAGCAGCAGCTTTCTCAGAACCAAGTGCTCTGTAGATCGGCCCAAGGGGTATAACCTGACGCTTGTTACCAGCTCCTGTTAGGAATGAAGTATTTGTGCATAGACTGGGATATCGTCTAATGGCCAGTACAATGACGTCATCCACACATGAAGTTTTATGGAATTTGCATTGCCTTTAAACTCGGTGACAATCACGACATTTAACTAGGAAATACTTGTATTATGTGCCGGTTACCAGCTCGACAAGTGTACTATCATCTCCATCTCTACCAAAGCAGTTTCAATAAAATGCATACCCCAGTTTTTCATTTTCTTTTTTGCGTAGCTAGGTAGTAGCACACGTAGAAAACAAAGTTGGCCTAGGCCTCTTTCCCGAGCAAACGTATCAATTCATGTCTGCGAGTAGCCTATAATAATGGCCGTACAGAAAACAAATGTTAGACACCATTTCTGTTGAAATAGCTGCATTAAGTTTCCCTCTTCCTGCACAATTGTCGTGACCTCACCTATTATGTCCACGCTTCACACTTTTTCTTCGTAATTTCACGTTCTCCACTACCCGAATGAATAGTCTGTATCTGATTCCCTGACCAAAGCTGATTCCTTCACGACGACCATAGACCTATAGCTCTATACTGATGACTCATGTCGGAGTGAATTTCCCAATATCACGAGGTGGCACTTTAACAAATCTAAAACAAGCCAAAGTCGAGCACTCTCTCCATTTTGATTGATTTTCTGTACAAACATTTTGTCAGTTTAATTAATACTTTAAAAAATATATATGTTATACAAGTTTCAGGTTTTTCACTTGTTTATTAATAACACATATTCAATGGCAATTACATGAAATTCAGCTCTTAAATCTCTCAAAAAAGGAAATTTTTTCAACAACAATGTTCATTTGAAAATAAAAAACATAACTATTAACACAAGATTTATTTACATTTGTAGGATGATGTACCAAGATTTGTAGGAATAAGATCTCAACGGGTACGCAATATTGAGCTGAAGGACAGCACTGGATCAATTCAAGTGACGTTGTGGAACGACAACACTAGGAGTCTCGTCAAAACTGGAGATCACATTAAGATTTCCCATGTGTCCCCAAGGAAGAATAGCTTCTCACAATTGATGAGTCTCTCATCAACAAGAGAAACACATTGATGTAAATATCCCAATTATTGCTTAATTTGAATTATCAAAATGCATATTGGTTAACACAAAAGAATTGAATCAAATGTTATTTAAAATAAAGGTTTACTCTTACATACCTGCCAACCATTCCGATTTTGGCGTAATCATTTCGGGAATACAAGCTGTATTCCGGATTACGTTTCAATTATTTATCCGTCTTGCTTTTCAAACAATATATTTGTCGTTGAGCGTGCAATCAAATCACGGGGAGGTTGCCACCCGATTCGCTTATACCACGCTGATGCTCTTTGAGCAGTGAAAGGATTAGTCTTGGTCCAAGACGTTACTTTTGCAGATATTTTACTGTCATACGAACCTTGGCCATGTAACCAGTTAAAAATCAAATATACTTATGGCCCTCTGTTGGTGGAATCTGCGAGTTTCTTGGAACAATACTAACGATGGGCACTTGCCCCCATTTTCATTTTGTTCACCCGGATGCGTATTTCTTTCCAGGAAGAATGTGGAATATTATTTACCCACTTTCGAATGACTTCGTTGGTACCCACCATTATACCTGAATGAACAAACTCAACATGACGGTCACCAGTGTTTGGTTTCGACCGATCCGAAGAAAGACGGAGTGCATTTGCGTGCAAACCTGTCAGCTCCCAGCCTGGTTTCCATAGGTCTAAAGTTTGTGTCTTCAACCAAGGAAAATGTTGCAAAAACGTGCGTTGCAGAAATTTCGGCAGGAGTATTCCAAGAAGTACCCAGGAATTGTTGCTTCTAAGCTTGGAGTCCACCATGCCTTTTGTGCAGTATGCCGCGCTGACTTCAGCGTTGCCCACGGAGGCATTTATGATGTAAAGAAGCATGTGGACAGTAAAAAGCATACGTTTCACAGCAGTGCGGTTGAGTCAAGTGAGAAGTTGACGGATTTTTTTGGCACACGGGATTACAGCGTGATCAAGGCCGAAGTCCTCTTTACAGAGTGCATTATAGAGCACAGTTTACCTTTAGCACTTGCCAATCATATGAGTAAACTGTTCAAACGAATGTTCCCAGATTCGCAGATCGCCAAAAAGTATGGATCCGGTCGAACCAAATCGTCACACATTGTTGACGCTCTCGGGACAGACACTGCAGGAAAAATGCTTCAAAACATGAGAAATGCACCGTTCAGTATGGGGGTAATGTCATGATAGTGGTCATTGTTTTCTTCCTCTTCCCAATCGCTATCAGTTTCAGTATCACTGTCATTTCCGTTGGCTGGCTCAGTAAAATAGTCATTTCTAAGGCCTTGGAAATCATTTCCAAGTACATCGTTGTCAAAACCTAGCAAAACTGCCGCGATTTTCCGCGGCGAATTTACACTCTCGTTCACGAGATGACCTATCTTCCAGGGCATCGCGAGTTGTTTACTAGTGTACTGAGTTTGCGCAGTAGTCATGTGATCAGTATAGACGAGTCAAAACTCGTGTTTGACTGTCTTTTGGCAACACCTCTCTGACTGTTTATGTTTAGAATAACATTTCTGATTGGCTCTCTTATTTATAGAGGTAAACTTTTGAGGTTATGCTCATGTTATTGTGACAACCACAAGCTTCAAGCTTTCCGGTGGTACCATTTTTTGTATAGGTGTATTTTGCAACGTGAGTACATCGACGAGGGGAAAAAAACGCATGTGGGCTTGTATTTCAGAACATTTTTTGAGCTTTTTGATGATTCCAAGATTAGCAAGGGCTCAGAAAATCACATTTTTTAGCAACTTTTGATGCAGTTGTGTAAATGTAAGTTAACACATGTGATAAATAAGGGTTTAAACTATCGATTTATTCAACAATCTCAAAACGTAAAAAAAATCACCCCGAAACTAAACAGCCATATCTCCGTTCGGAATTCCCCCGACATCCGACTCATTCCTCTTGATCATGTCACATATTACGATCAGTGCCTGCAAAAACACTCACATCGATTTGGGGCTGTTAATGATATGAAAACTGCAGTTGAGTAAGGCTTGATATAATTGATGTAAATAGTCAAGAAGGACTGTCAAGATTAGTGATAAACAGTTTGTTCATTATTTTATGTCACTGTGCTTTCCATTTACAGACAAACGTAGCCAAAGAACTGAAAAAAAAAAAAACATGAAACAAAAATACTGGCCAAAAATCAGTCAGTTACCCAAGTCACACATAGGACAACACAGGATAAATACTATAAGGCACCAGACTAATCTCTATCACGTTGCAAATGCGAAATCACTACAGAGGAAGACAAAAAAGGTGGTATTTCTGACTGTGTTTGTTGCTACTTTCTTTTTAAAATGATATATCTGGTGAAATGTATGCCTTTTTATTACTCACAAGATTTTTTTGACAAATAACAGCGGACTGAAGGGATTTTTGATGGTGAAATCTGCTGTATGCCGTGAAGTTCACGACGTCGTCAGCGTGTGTGTGTACACAATCAATGTTTGGTTGACTTTCCGATACCTTTGCATGTGTTGACATTGTGGTAGTCCATTTGCAAAACTTGCCCAATACAGACTCCTCTTACACGGCGGTAATCGGACGATTCCGAATTAAGCAAGGATCGTCATTTGAAAAATCACAAATTGTGTCGTTTCGTCATCTGTATTTTGGCTCGGAAAAAGCCACAAAAAACATTTTTCAAGGGATGGGAAAAATTTGCATCAAGTGGATTTTTATTCTTAAGTGTTTCAAGATTAATCCCTGACATTTTCAAAGATTGTATACAAAATCGCATGTGGGAAAACTTTTTCGACCATAAGCCCTCCGACTACACTGTCCGGTGCAGGAGAAAGGCTCATCCAGTTGATGGTCAGCTCCCCATCTTCCATCTTCCATCCATGATTCTCAGGGTCTGGTATGTCTGGGTCTGCTTGAAGACTCCTTTTGTAAACACCTGACAAATTATCAATAAACAATGTTATAAAGCAACTCCCCTAATTTATGCAAGTGGATAAAATGGAAATATAGTAAGTTATTATCATGATAACTTATTCCTCATATGTACTAGGACCCACATGTATAAACATGTATACTGTGGCGACATTGAAATTGATACATAATTTATACAGCTATCAGTAT
>JAUELU010000022.1:5346872-5357460 GCA_032357145.1 Evasterias troschelii
TTTTTGAAAACGCGACGGAAAGTTTTGAAAACGCGACGGAAGGAGTGGCACAAATGGAACACCATACTTCATTGGTATTTTTTTAAACTGCACTTCCTTGCCAGACACTTTATCGTTGAAAGCATTTTCATAACATTAAGCACTTTTGAATTACAAGGGCACTTTAACAAAAACAAGAGCTGTTTCGCTGCAAAGCGAAACAGCTAATAAACAAAATATTTTTAAAGCATTATTTCATTCCTCTGAAGGCATAAGCATTCTACCACCATAAGTAGATCACTATGTTTTACACTTCTACTGAGCTGAGGGAACCTATGGTCAGATAATTAATTTTAATAACTGTTTACCACCAAAATTACAACGCTTTCATATTTGATTTTCTTGTTTTACGGAAAATTTTATTTAAATCTAAGTTTCTTCTTTTAGCTACACTAATTTTTTGCACACATTTTTCTCTATATTAAATCCACAATGAACGTTGCGTTTTCTTTTAATAATCTTAAATTTGTTATACAGAACTGAAAACTTTATGAAGTTCACACTTGAACCTTTTTTGTGTGAAATATAAATTCATAATCAAGAAAACTGTATCTGAAAACCTTAAAACAAGCGTATACTTCAGCTGATTTCGGTTGTTAAAACCCAATATAATGACAATGTATTCACGTGTTGAAATCTGGGCCAGATTTTGCACTATTTTTCTCCTGACTCACACAAGGGTTGAGCAAATAATTTCACAGATTTGTTATTTCAAGTCAGTTGATCACACAAAACATCAATCATGTCTACGACTATTTTTGTCGGCTGTACCAATCCTCACTAACATTCACAACTAACAGTACTTTGTTACAACATTAGTAATAAATGACCTAATAGGTAGGGTCATATATTGATTTTTGTCTATGTAGGACTAAGGCTTATTTATAGGCAAAATTATAAGGAAAGATACGATAAAGTCACAAGTCACATGCTGAGAAAACAGCAACAAAAAAACTGTCACAGTATTTTCACAAGAACGTTGAATCCATCCACGTTTAGCGAAGTGACAGATATAGATCGCATCTCTGGTTGCAGCATTCTTGAACGGGACACCATTACACAACCCACTTGCGATAAAATTATGTGAAATAAATCAATTTTTGAAATACGAAGGAAATAAAAAAATCGTTCCCCCTTAGTATGATCACCGGACCAAAAAGGGGCCTTCTGAAAATGTACAGCCCGATCCATTCAGGCACCTGGGAGTTTTTCTTACACAGACACCTTACTCGCATTAGTATATATAGATAGATGGAGGCTTGATTTGTTCAACCCCCTCAGAACGTCAAAGGCTCAGAGCTTCAGGGGGCTTCACCCCCTGAGGCTGAACCCCCAGCGGGGCTTTGCAACTGGAATCAAAACAGCGAGAGTTAAGTTTCCAGGAACAATGGGGACCGTATCAGCTGTAGTGGATTATATAAATATGTCTTTTATTTTCAAACTACTTGACCGACTATAATGACATACTTTTAAAGTCACTTACTGTTAATTCCAGACATCTTGTTGATGTAGGCCTACTCACATTTTATCATGGTAAAGCTCGTACAGATTGATTCAACACAATGGTATGGTTCGTTTTCCAAAAATGTTTTCCAATCTTGCTCCTGAAACGTTCTTCTTATTATTATCCTGTCTCCTGAAGTCACGTTTTCTTCACTTTTTTTGTTTTGTGTGTGTGTATATAATTACTCGGTAACAGAAGGTTTCATTGAGTCTGACCATGGTCTGACACATCTATAATTATGACCCTGACAACTTTAAATGTATGTACTAATTTTGCCCGAAGATTTAAAAAATAAAAAAAATAAAATAAATGCTCTCTTGTGGATCCTTGAAAATTATAGGGCGCCCTCTTCGGATCATGCTCTCCCTGGTACGTCTTTTCGACCGGTATATAAAAAGTTGCTCCGGCCGTCGGTGGAAAAGACCGATGAAAAAAGACCGATGAGCTTACATCGATGCCTATAAATAAGGCCTCTCGTGCAGTCTGGCTGCTTTGTATTGTACACAGACCAATACAGCCGCCTCTGCATGTGATGTAGACTGTCACTGTCAGCATTACTTTTCCTCCCCCCGAGGGACACAGTTTAGCCAATTTTACGTGAGATGCCTATTCATGTTTAAGATTATTATATTTTGCCACCGCATTGTACATGTACACAGCATGATTGACTGCAAAAGAACGATCGGTGGATGCAAAAGACCGATCGATGTGTTTATCAGATTAATTGCCCTTTTTGGCGTTCCATTGATTGGTCAAAAACTTCCCGCGGCCGCGCCGTACGCGTCTGATCGATTATTTATTGTGGACATCATATATTCCTACACACAACATTGCTCAGATTAAAGTTATTCGAGGAACATTCATGATGACAGAGGTGTTTGAGGTTTGTTGACAATAACTTAAGTTTGAGATCAATTTACTGACAAATCATGTACACAAAGTTACAAAGACAATCTTTACTGTTGTCGTTGACCTGATACATTGAATGATAAAAATACAGAGAGAGTCGGACCATCGTACCATGGACATGGAGGTAGAATTCGAATCTCCGTAGAATTCTACCTCCATGATCGTACTCACAACACAGCAGTGCAGTAACACTACTAGCGCAGTGCAGTAATTAGTAAATACAGTGTAGTTTTAATCAAGTTCTAAATCTTACTTCTATTTCGTTGCTCATACTTCCAAGTTCAATGTATTTGTAACGGCTTGCTGCGGAATTTTAGCCCTATTATTATATTAGTAATTAAAGTATTATTATTATAATTTATATATTTTGTCCACAGCCAAAACCATCATGTGATGTTGGGGGAAAAATGCACAATTTTTCAAAATCAAACTGCTGTTTCGGAGTTTAGAATGAATAGGGGCTAAAGCCAATCTACTCCGTCCGAGCCCTAGAACTATGAGGGTTGATCCGTTTTCATCTCCACGAACTACATGTAGGCATATAGCGGATCGAACCATATATAGTTCTAGGAGTAGGGCAATCCACTTTGTAAGATGGCTATAGTATTAAACCTTGGGGCTTTTTTGGAGTTTGCTGACTACATTAAACATACATTGACCATTAATATGTACAAAACTGTATATAAAGGGAATAATAGAGTGGCCTCAAGTTCTTAAACGGCCGTTTAAAACCAGCGGGGTCGTGGCCGTGCAAAGGCCCGAGCCGGCCGAGGGCGAGTGCCTTTTGGCTTTATTGCACAGCCACGACCCTGCAAGGTTTTAACTGGCCGTTTAAGATTGATTCACTACTCTTTTATTCCCATTCATAATGCCCTGTTGTTAAAAAGTGAAAGAATAAGGAAAATTGGAGGTAAAAAAGACAATCTCTGCACTGTTTGTTTAGCAAATTTTTAAAGTTTGTACCTTTTCTACAACTTTTGTAAAAAACAGGTTTTGTGGGTGTTTGGTTGTGTGTACGCGCGTGTACAAAAAGATTGCGTGGAATGCGTTCCGTGTAAGTAAATTGGCGTAAATGAGCTTGATCTGTCTGGGGTATTTATGAATGTGTTTTCATGCATTGCAACTAATTTAATGACTTGTTACAAGTACAACACTAAACTAACTACACATTAATTCTGTTCCTACCTCAATGGTAATACAGACATTAGTTAGCCCGGGTTGGACTCCTTCGTTTCACAAAACAAAATTTTGTTCGCAATGTAGAGAAGCTTTATACCCATGACGTCCTACATGTAGTACCAGGTATGAGGTTTGCCTGCAGAGGGTTGTGTACAAATCAAGTTAGGTCACTTTGTGAAAATACACTTAAAACCATTGTGACCATTTATGTCGGCTGACATCTTTTCACTTTCAGCCAAACTTTTCATAACTGAAAAATGCCTGGTGGATGGTTATCAATGCTAAGAACATCTTTGGAAAGCCCTCTATTGGTTTCAGTCAGTTGAGTGCTTGACATAGTGTACACAGGCAGTATGCCTACCTTGCTACAATTTGCTCTGGTGGATAAAAACATCAGAAATCCATATGTCGGTAAAAGCTATCCGCTGGAAAATCTCTATGTCATAAGTCTGTCCCCCAAAAATTGAAAGTAACGTCACCATCCAACATGAAGTGGTAAAATGAGCATGCAATATTTATTCTTTGACTACAGGTTGAACAAATTCTGGCTTCAAAGAAGTCCAAAGGAAAGACACTCTACAAAGTTCGATGGCGGACATTTGGGCCAGAGGAGGACACTTGGGAGCCAGTCAGTCATCTGAGGGGTTGCAAAGAGTTACTCAAAGAGTTCAACACCAGGGAGGAAACAAAGAAAAACCCGTACAAGACACAGACAAAAACTGAAATAACCCACGTCTCCAACAGTGTCTCCCATGGAAGGGGTCTGGCCACGCCGGATGTCAAGATTATCAGGAATGGGGGAGGAGATAGTGTTCTCTCAAGGAGGTCCTTACGGGAAGGAATCAATACTGATATCAGATCTGGCATAACTACAATTGTCACTCCAGGAGCAACACTCAGGGTAACTACAGGTGGGAAATCAATGGGTACAACATCATCTAGAGTGACGGTGTCAAAGACAAATGTACGTAAGAAAAGATCTTAAAATTTGAAATCTTAAAATGTACACAACCCTGACTTAAAGGCAGAGTATACTTTTGGTAAATACTCAACAAGTTATTGAGCATAAAATTGTTATGGGTAGAGAGCACTGGAGAGCTGTTGAATTACAAACCATTGTTAGAAATGACCCCCTTTGAAGTAATGTAGTTTTAGATTCAAGTTCTGGTGGTTTAGTCATTGGGGTGTGGGTTCGAGTCCCGGTCATGACGCTTGTGTCCTTGAGCAAGAAACTTTGCTATAATTGTTTCTCTTCACCCAGGGGTATGAATGGGTACCTGTGAGTGTAGTGGTTTAAATTATGCTTGAAAAATCCTTCTGAGTGCCATGGCAGCTCAGGCTGTATACTCCCCAGGGAGCTGAGAAAGATTAAAGGAATGTTATTGGCACACTGACCAGGGCACTAATGTAAAGCACATTGAGAGATTATTGTAAAGTGGGCTATATAAGAACTAGTTGTTCTTATTATTATTATTGTTGTATGATTCCTATTCCAAACAGCATCATCTGTCAAAATTTGGTCAGATGATACTGTTTCAAGTAGGAAACATACAAAATCTTTTGCATCAAGTTCCTACAAGGTCAGAGAAAAACAAAGAATTCTTTCAGCAAGAATCGAGCCATGGAGTAAGGATTGTGTTTTAATTTTTTAAGTTTAATTTGGCACCTGAACAAAAATATTGACAAAATAGGGAGTCCACCAATTTAGGGAGAGATAGCTCAGTTGGTAGAGCGCTGGAACGTTAATCCGAAGGTCGCAGGTTCAAGTCCTACCCTGGTATTTTTTTCTTTTGTTCAACACCAAATTTTTTTGTTTATAATCTGTTTTACAATTTTCATCTTTTTACAGACTGCAGAAGTCCAAGGCATTCACCAAACCAGCGCTGATGATGAAGATGATTACATGTCACCATTTGTCTTCCTCTTGTTTGTTTTATTTATCGTAGCAGTCCTTTTCTATATTTATCAGCCATTGTAACTACCTGTTGGATTTGAAGGAGGTATGTCTTTAACTTTTTTTGTTTACGATTGGGCTTGCTCAATTCTTGACCTCTGTCCATAAAACTGAAGCCAAAACTTTCAGTAGTCAACCCTGCACTATTGAATCTTTGCAGAGTTGATACTTCTTGGTTTGTTCTGGCACTGTTTAAACTTAAAGGTATGGTCACAGATTGGTTTTATGTCAACGTGATGCTGATTTATAGGCAAAATTATAAACAAAGAAAATTACAAAAAACTGTTTCCACGGTATGTTCACATGAATTTTAAACCCATTCATGTTTAGCAAGGTGACAGCAGCTTCGAACTGCATCTCTGGCTGCAGCGTTCGCGAGCATACACCCCAAAAACGCATTGAATTGTTTCTCAAATTAAAATGTTTTGGGGTGGAAAATTTTCCGAACCATTTTACTTTACAGCGAATCCTTTCTCAAAATACCTTCCTATCAACAGCTGCAGTGCTTCCCACCAAGTAAGTTTTCTATGGTAATGGTAACTCATTTTTGAAGTACTTACCAATCTATGACCCTACCTGTTAGAACTTGATGCACCAAATTGTTCCAAAGAAGCGTGCCAAGATGTTATCTTCAACTTTCATCTCTGACTTGATCAGACAGTATTTTGTGGGTATTCTGCATCATACCACAGTCTTGCTTACCTCATGGGTCAGTCCATGCAAAGCTTGGTAAGAAATCGTAGAGACTGTCGTTCTTCCATCTCAATTCATTCTGAAATAACTGGCTTTGAAGATTATCAGAACCCGTAAAGATCATGAAGAGTACGCCGGCCAGGTTGTTGGTTTTCGCACACCATTCCAGTGTTAAAGGCAAAGTGTACCTTTGGTTTTTAGAACCGTTCATTTTTTTAAATCCTATATAAAGTGTAGATATGTACAATACAACTAATCTGTGAAAAACTTCATTTCAAAAGGTGGTAACGTTTTTATAGTATATCGCCCCAAAACTGGAGCAGTTTGTCCACGCAGGAAGAATAGTTCGTAATAGGAATACACAATCTGAGAAACATATCATGCAGAAAGGTTTCTCAGTTTGTCAATTTTTAAATCCCTTTCTCTAAAACCACATTCTTTGGGAGGGAATTGTTTCTCAAAATGTTGTACATCAATAGCTGTGCAGTTCTTCATATCAAGTAAGTTTTTATGGTCATTAACTTTTTGAGTACTTCCAATGGTTAACCACCCTCCCTTTAAATCAGGTGAATAAATACATTAGTGGAGTGCAAAACTATATTCATTTCATTAAAATATGTATATTTTCCAAAAGATACAGCTAAAATGCTGAAAAATGCTGAAAATTTGCACTTTGAAATAGCAGAATATTTTTAAATAGAGTAAATAGTCCTGAAGTGACTAATTTTAACTGTTCATAAGAATGTAAGTGAGTATGTTTTAAAGAATGATAAAAAGAGAACATTTTTCAAACCACTGCATGTAATGAACCATTTTGAACAGATTTTGTATTATAATCAAACAGTAATAACGGTCGTTTTAAATTACCGGAATAAACGTGTGCACAAAAATAATCGTGACATTTTAAAAAATATCCTTTTAAATTGTGCTATTTTTGTGTAATTGTATGACAGAATACAGTCCGCTATTTTGTTAGCTCCACAAAAAGACTGACTGTATTTCAAGAGGCAAGTCATATTTCTCTATAACTGCTCTCTAATTACAAAACACTGTAAAGGTTTGTTGTTGCACGAGCAGCTCTTGAAATGGAAAAGGGGCAATTCCGAACTGCAAATGTTTGAGAGAATTGAAGGCACCATGTCCCTTAAGATGGAACGGTACATGTATATTAGAAATACTCATTATAACTGTTATTATTTCATTATAACTTATTATTTATGGATTAACTTGGGACACCGTCCATGCTACTCATGGATCAAAACATTTCTATGCTGTGCTTTGCTCATAGGCATGAAAAACTGTTCAATTTTTGTAGTGACTGATGAGAATGGAGGAACTGAACAAAAATATATTTTATGATTCAAGGATTTATTAACTAGGGATTTGGTCTAGCACGTAGACGTTAGTTTTGTCTCATAGTTTTATGTTAAGGTATTATACAGGATTGGCAAGGATAACAACCATCATTATTTAATGTTAGTCGAAAAGCTAACTGATTATGAAAATCAAACTAGAAGTTCTAGAAGAAGAAACAAATCTGTGAAATAATTCCCTCTAAACTGAAATCATATTGGAGAAAACTGTATCTGACATCCTAGAATTAAAAATAAAACGCAACAGCTGATATTGGTTGTTACAACCAAAATATAGAACATGTTGAATACTACTATTCTTTTTTCCTATCATTTTCTCCTTACACAATGGATTAAGCCCAAGTTTTCACAGGTTGTTATTTCATGTGTTGTGGTTGATCACACAAAGCAAAAACACTGTCTGCGACTATTTTGTCAGCTCTACCAATCTTGTTTAATACCTTTAACTCAATTTATCAGGGTCTGGGTGATGTGGTGTTGTGTTAATGCTGAAGAAGGCTTTTGTCATACTAGTGGTGTAGCATTAAGATGTACTCTTGACGTTTGATATTTTAAAAATGAAATATTAACTTTGCCTTTACGTTTATGCAATCACTGTTTTCTTTGGGCGTTACATTAAAGTTGCATGGCCTGGTTTTAGCTGAAAGAAATTATTTGTATACATTTTTTCTCAAATGAATTTTGACAGATGCCGGCCAAGAATTACACAAAGGCAACAGAGACCATTGCCACGGTTACCCCTGGTCGTGGCCTTGGTGCCCTTTCAAACATTTCCCATAGACATTGCAAAAAATGCATGTACCGGGTAACATGCAAAAATTGTTTGTCTGTGAGATGCCAGGATTCCGGCATAAGTTGATTTTTAGTTATAAAATACTTCATTCTTATCTTTGGGAGATTTTTCCTGTCATAAATGAAAGCTTATAACTCTCTCAAATCTATATTAATAGCTGTTTAATGTTTCAATCTAAAATTTCGAGTACAATCAGCCAAAATTCAGACCTAGCATCTTTAATGTTTTGGTGGCAATAATTACCAAGGTCTGTGCCTGATTCGACCAGCCACCGTCACTTATGAGTAAGGATGTCAAGCATCACGGCATCACTTATAAAACTCTCATGATGACATTTTTAAATAACCTGTTCTAAATTCGCATCACTGGATGCTATATCTTGATACCATGATACATGTAGTATCATGAGCAGTTTATAAGCGATACGCTGGAATGCGTGAAAGCCTTAGAGACGTACGGTGTCTAGTGACGGTGGCTAGTTGAATCAGGTGGTCTATTGTGACATGTCGTGGCCGCGTTGTCAAGTTCATTGAACCCAAGCTCTGGTGTTGTCAGCAGCAGAGTGTGGGTTTGAATCCCGGTTATGACACTTGTGCCCTAGAGCAAGGCACTTAATTATAATTGCTTCGTATACAGTTGGGAAGGTAGTGCATTCTGCTCTACCAGCCAGGCTCCTAGTTGATGATACCCTTGCTTACATCCTTACGGACTGTGAAGGGGGTATCAAACCCTGTTTCAGCCTCAGGAGTAGGTGGCAAAGTGCCCCTGGTGACAGTTGATTTGGGTCATCAGCCCAAATCAGTCGAGAGTGAAGCCCTCACCTTAAAGTGTCTGTCTGGCCTTGTGATGTTGGGCAATTTCTCATTTAAAAAATAAAAATAAAAAATAAAACACTGACTTTTGGCAACATTTTAAAGTTATTTTGTTGAGTGTTTTTTTTTTTTTTTCTTCTTTTTTCTCAGATGACTTTTTTAAAATACGCATATAAAAAGGTTTAGTTGTTAATACTTGGTAGTATCAGCTTTATACTGTGTTATGAATAGTGTGCTGTCATTTTTGAGAAAAGTTTTAACACCAATATTTTATTATAGAAGAATTTATGTCTGAAGTATATTTGATGTGAGATGTAAGGATATAAATTTGAACCAAAAGGGACGGCAGATTATTGAGGACAATAGAAAATATTACATTAATCGTGCCATAGCCATCTTTGTTTCTTTCATTTACCCTAGTGTATCCAAAGTGAGGCTGAGATGATGTTATAAAATAATTATTATAAAACTAATTAGGATTCATTTGAACACCTCACAAATCAATATTGCTTATTTATGTTGATTGCCACTTTAAAAATAAGCCTGATTAAATAATGCGCCCCAAAAACACAACATAAAACACATAAGCCATTTCTTAAATTTAATAAAATATGAACTATTAAAGTCACCTTTTTATGGGACGTAAAGAGAGAGACTAAAGATAGTCACATTGGAGAAGGATCTTCATTCCTTGGTATTATGATAAAAAGTCTCCGTGTGAAAGCAATATTTTATTTATGATAAAATCTTTTTATCGTAAAGAATTCCTGTTTTAGGTATGTTTGAATTATCTAATGTAAATTGTGTATTTGAAAGTTGTAATTTTATCAGGAATAAAACAGAAGTTTTGCAGAAAAAAGTAAGTTGTATTTTACCATTCTTCAGATGTGTGTGGATGTATGTTTTTTATCAATAATATGTTTTTATTTTTAAGGTTTTGAACAGGGGGGGGGGAACAAGACATTTTTATTTGGGGAGGCGGACAAAAAAAATATTTAGGGGTGGGGCTTTATTCACAATAATTGCTTCAGAAATGAAAAAAAAATTGCAAGAAGTGATGGGAAGGATACTGAACCAATAGATTTGATTTGATTTGATTTGATTTGAAATGGTTTATTAAAATATAAAATCATTCTCACAGCAAGTAGGCTGAATAACATGATTTGTACAAGTTTAAAAACATTAAAATACATTACAAAAATTAAGATCAACAGTAAAAAGAACAAACAAGCAAATCACCAACACACGAAAATATACAAATGCAGCGGAACAGAATAAATGAATTGAGGGGCCCCAAGAAAAACTGGGTTTGTACAAGAGCAAATATTACCC
>JAUELU010000022.1:5376560-5388491 GCA_032357145.1 Evasterias troschelii
ACAAAAAAAAAAAAAAAAAAAAAAAAAAAAACGGAACAAAAACAAGAGGTTGGTGTTCCGGGCGGATTGCCCGAACACCTAAAAAAAAAAAAAACAGAACAAAAACAAGAGGTGTTCCGGGCGGATTGCCCGAACACCTAATAAAAAAAGTTACTTACTGGTCACAGCTGCACACAAAGCCAATTTACCGAAGGCCAGCTTTGATTCCCCATTCGCCTTTGGTTTTTTTGCGCCTTGAACACCCAGCCAGCATTACAAGTCTTTATTATTATTTACATTATTTATAAATGAAATGTTTTCACTCAATGGTTGAACCACAGAGTTTAAAAAATGTACTATGAGTGATTGAAGTGTCAGTGGTGAGGTCGAACAACTGAATAAGATTAAACAATAAAACAAACACGTTTTTTTTGTCACTTTAAATCAGACATCATGTTTGCTGCAGTAGTTTTTACAGCAAGCGATGAGGTTGAAGTCATTCCCACCAATTGGATGAACGATAAAAAAAGGCACTTTGGCCCCCATGGCGATCTACCTTAGCAGTATCAAGAGCAGTAAGGGACAGGCTACAGCCGGACATCGAAAACTGGACCTCCTACAACATCCAGGTGCTATGTCATTGCCGTAAGTACACTTTGATACATTTTGTTTACTCAGCAGGCCTGGAATTACACGGAAGCCACGGCCTCTGTTACCCCTGGTCTTGGCTCCCCCTTCAAAAGTTTCGGATAGACTGAAAGATTTTCCAATGGAAGTGCCCTGTGCAGAATGAAAATGGCCTTGCCCTCTCACGGAACGTTTGCATATGTTGTGATATGCCCACGACTGAACCTTAAATTTTAAAGAACTTTGGGATATTTAACTTAAAAAAGAAATATGTAGTATATAACCAAAATGAACTATACCTAGATGCAAATTTAGGACACATTAATTTTCAGAAACAGCATGTTTTTTGCAGAGGTATTCTTCAACACCACAATATTTTTGATTAGGCCCCAAAAAGTGATTGTATTTAATTTTTCATTTTTGTCTTCCTATCAGAAACCTATGAGGAAGGAATTAGAAAGGCAAAAAGGGCAGAAGAAACATCAGACCTGCAAACAGATGCAGAATGTGGGACTGGACAACTGAAGTCCAGCAGGAAGTAAGTTGCATACTTCAAAACTTGAAGGATTGTTAAAAATACACTTGCAGTTATTTGTATTCATACTTAGCGCCAATTTGCATAGTTCTGTAGAAGTATTTCAAATGTGCAAAACGTTTTATCACCTTACAGGTGCAGTCTTACACGATATATATGTACATAATAAATTCGATCTCAAATGGTTACTCATGTCAATTATCTTATTTACTAGGTGAAGCTGCTCTCAAAAATTGGAGGAACCGATGTGAAGGAAGCCGTGAGACAGGTGCTTACCAACACAATGAGCCACACAATTGTACTCCAGTACAACTGGGCCGGGAAAATTGCGTCTTGGGGCATCCATTGACAGCAATTTGAATTGGAAAATTAATACTCGGAAACTTGTCGCTAAGACTAACCACAGGAGGGTTTTTGTCCGGAAGCCTAAATCATTGTTTGCAGTGACTTTTTATTTATTTGTTTATCAAAGTGTTATCCAATCTATTTATCACCTTCTGTATTTGTGTCTGGTATGGTAATCTTAAAGCCGTAGGAAGTCCAAACTAGGAAGTGTCATCAAAGTGGCTTCCAAAACGATTGGCTTGGACATTAAAGATTTACATTGTATTTTTGAATCAGCCATTACCTCTAAGATTCAAGTCATTTTGCTTGAACCCGCACTATTGCACTTCAGAATGTCATACCTAATGCTTGCCATCTATGCAACTCTTAATTCAAAAGATAATTACCTGCTTTTGTTCCTTTTCTGTTTTTCCTTGTTTGCTGGCATCACTGACATTTCTTGTAGACCTCTTTTGTACTTTTAAAGCAAATACCAAATGTATACGTTCCCTATAAAATGAACACAAATAAACGGTGTTGCCTTCGTTAGTGATGTAAAATTAAGTCTTATTATACACAATGCTGTTCTTCATTAAACAATTATTTTCAAACTACAATTTCTGGTGAAATGAACTTAGTTCTCCGCCAAAGAGCCCCTGTTCACATGAGCATATTAGCAATGGGAGAACAACAATATGTTTAACACAGGCCAAGCACTTCTGCTGTTTTCACACTGTTAGCATTTGACCAGACACGATTGATTTTTTGAAATCAGGATGTCCGGAATCTGTTTTTCGAGCAGTTTGAAGGGTCAAAAGCTTGGCAGTATGATCTTTGATTGGCTTGTAAACCCAAGTCCTTTTTCCTTAAATAATTATAGAAGCAAGGATTGGTCTGCGGAAGATTCTCCACTTCGCTGCCTAAATCCCAAATGTGTTTTTGATGATTCTTCGCGTTCTGTCTGTAATTAAAGATACGTTCATCTTCCAGAAGGTAGTGCCCATGGCCTCAGAATAACATTTGTTAATGGAAAAGCCTCATCAGCGACTATTACAAATGGCATTTGTTTATCTATACCTGGCAGTTTGGCTCAAAATGTGCAGTGGTTGAGGACACCACTGTCACTGTCCCTACCGGGACTTTCAATATCTACTAAGGTGAAGCAGTAATCGCATTGCAAACGGGATCCCCACAGGAGGTACCGCCATGGTGGAAATCGGCAAGCCAAGTAGCCAGAACATTACAAATCTTGTGTGGCACTGATTATCCTGCCTGCAACTTCGATCTGACAATTTTGGCCAGGTCTCCCAGAACACTTTGGTCAATCTTATGACAACTTCTCAACGTTATTATGTTGGTTACCATGATTATTCAATCGTGACAGCTAATTGCTTGTATTCACAAGTGTTACATGTGCTGTATGTTCCATGAAAAGGGTTGCCTTTGAGAACATAACGAGCTAATATGGAAATGTTCTTTAAATCTTCTGATAACGAAAATCTAATTTTACATAACTGATAAATGTATTTGTAATAAACAAGTATGTTCTGCAGTGAAACATTTTGTTTGAACCTCATCTCTATTATTTGTAGGGGCATTCCATACCATCTTCGGTGATATTGACGTTGTATTTTTCCCTTGTTCCACTACAACAGCTATTGCAATAAGAAATGCTGTCACATGTGTAGTGGTTACGGGGTTACACGGAGAGAGACTCTCCGCTCGCTCTGGTTCCTTCTGTACTACCTGTCATGAAAGTCATGAAAATGCACAGGTCCATACTCGCGTACAATCTCTGGGGCAAGCCGCTGGGTCCGTACACCTTTTGAGGGGTTACTCCTGCCCTTTTCTGGACATAATTATGTAATAAACAGCACACCCGCACCGACCACTGGTCAGATGCCATGTCACATGACTCGGCACATTAGACATACCCAGTCCACCCGGCAGTGCTTCAACTGGTACTACACATGCTTGCACCAAGCTTGGCTCCTTACCAATGAAAGAAATATTATCACTGCGTTTAACACTACTTTTCAGAGGAACATTGTTGTTGTATTACTGCTCAAACATTAATTGACTAAGATAGTTCTCATTTATTATTAAGCTTTAGGCAACAAACAAAACAGAAGAAAATCTGAAAATATTTTCAACATAAATCTCTTTCCTCATACTACAATAACAGTTTGAAAAATTCCCAAAACCAATCTTTTAAACCGTGAAACATGCATTGCATTTAAGTTAACTTAAAAAATGTTTTACAAAGGACATCGTTCATACCAATAAATGGTTTTAACAAGCAGTTACACTCTGCTCTTGTAACCTGCCCACTGTCGACAGATATGGTCGTATTTGTGTAAAGTGTGACCTTCATAAATGTTATAGACATGGGACATAACATGTACATAAGCTTTATAATTCGAAGTACTTCAGCATGTTCATAAAAACAACAACTATGAACCTGGTCTAGTTTGGGTGCACATTTGTTGTACACCAATTGAGCACCAAGTCACTTATGCAAATGAAGTGACTGCAACAACAGTACACCACAAACTGTTCTCAAAGCAATGGCACCAAAGTGTACCATAAACTGTTAGTTCTCAAAGCATGGCACCAAGTGTGCACCACAAACTGTTAGTTCTCAAAGCGTTCTCAAAGCGCACAACAAACTGTTGGTTCTCAAAGCATGGCACCAAATATGCACCACAAAACTGTTATATTCTTGCATTGTTCTTATATAGTATTTTTTTCTGAAAATAATACAATAAGGACTATGCATTTACTTATGCTGCACTACATGAACAAAAAATAACCCAAAACACTCAAGGTTTGTGTAAATTGTAATCTGAAAATTTTATTTCATGGAAACTCTCAACAATGGGAAGAAAAAAATATGAGATAACTAACAACAATTAAATGCTGGCTGGGAGTTCAGCAAATTCATTAACAGTCATAAACTTTACCGGTCTTGTACAGATTTCATAAAGATACAATTGATTAGCCAGTAAAATACTCAATAGACTTATCCAAACTTAATGTAAAAATTTAAAAGATTTGCTAGAGACTTATATATTTGGTATGCTCATTAAAAAGTCTCCCAAGAAATGCTTTCAAAAATGCAAATGCAAATTTGTCAAATCAGGAAAGATTGATTGGAGTGGTTCATCTGTCTTTGATGACCATACTTTAATGAACAAAATATCAAAAAGAAACCGTTAACTCCCCACACCCAAACTGTGACAAATTCCAGATTTTCCGGCATGGTCTGGCAATAACAAGTGCAAAGCTACACCAGGGAGTCTTTAACTAATGGTACCACGTTTTATCTTTTAGTTACAAGTATGACATGTAAAAGTTTGCAATAATTATTATGTCATAAAGATCTGAACAAAGAAAGATCTTAAGACAAATATTCATTGTCTTGATCAACATTATAATCTTAATTAAAGCTTGTGTTGGGTAATACTTCCTGACCACAAGCTACATTGCGCATGATGGAATTATTGTTTGGCATACTCTTTATCCATTAATGATTACCGTACACAACACAAACTACACTTTGAAGGAATACAGTATATAAATTAACTATAATGTCATTTTAAAGAATGATCAAGGAGTGTACATATGTATTTACAAGTCTTACTCATACTCAACAAAGTTTGGGAAACTACTGACCAAATGAAAGCCTGTTGAATGAAATTGAAGAAAAATGCACACTTCTATTAAAGAGACATACTATTGGAACAACAAGAGAATTAGTCTCTACTACTACAGCAAAGTGTAAACTTTCATCTCATAAATGACTGCCACATACTCGACTTATCAGTCATGCTACAGTGCAAATAATACTGGATGAGTCCATAAAAATGTTTATCACGCAATACAAATTTCACAGTGTAAGTGTTTCTTTGAGACACTGCTTTGTACGCTTTTGAATAAAGGACTGTGTGGATAAAACCCTCTCAAATTTATAAAACACAATGCTGTCTACAAATTTGAAAAATTGCTGCTCATAGTCATATTCCAACTCTATAAATCAACCATACACAGTTTTAATGTTCCAACACAATGCAAATTGTTTGATATTTTTAGTGTACAGCTTTTTACTTTATGGTGGCTTTGCATTTGTTGGTAAAAAGTGAAGGCAAGGCTGGCTACCAGGTACAAGCCTGGATACTAATTGTGGTCTCTTTTGTTCGATATAAACTGCCTGTATTATTTGCTGTGGAACATTTTGAGTGACATGGAACATTTTTCTGAGGTCTTTGTTCAGATCTTCAAAGAAAAAACATTAGTGAGACCAGATCTCTTACATTCTCAGGCAGATGAAGGAGGACATGCATGTTGCTGGATTCAAAACTTGATTGTTGGCGGTGACTTTAACCTTGCAGACATTGACTGGACCAATCGATCTGTTAGACCTTATGCTTTGGAGTCGGCAAAATGTTCTCTGTTACTGGATGTCTGCAATAATATTTTCCTGGACCAACTACTCAAAGAGCCCACAAGGAATTCTGAAGCTGCTCAGAACATTTTGGACCTCGTCCTCTCAACCCACCCTAATTACATTGAAAAATGTAAAGTGGTTCCAGGTATCAGCGATCATGAAGTGGTTCTCTTCACCCTTAATCTTAAACCCTAACTCAAAAAAGTCCCAAGAAAGGTTTACTTGTATGGGAAAGCAAACATGGAGAACTTAAGAGCTGGCATGACAAACTTCCAGGACAGCTTTCTTAATAGTGACCCAGAATCCCGCAATGTGCAAACCAACTGGAACATGTTCAAAGAAAAGATCAGTGAACTCATGGAAAAGCACATCCCCTCCAGAACATCTTGTGCCAGTCATAAACTTCCCTGGATTACGAGAAAAGTGCGACTCTCCAACAATCCTAAGGACTGGGATAGCTTCAAAGTGCACCAGAAGGCAACTCAAAAGAAACAGCGCCAAATTTTCTGGGCCTTTCAAAAAAACATGTTTGATAAAAAACATCAAGTCCAAGAAACTGGACTCCACCAATATCTCATCAAAAAAAGCTACACCGTGTGACAGCCAGTTCAGCTCGGTCTTTACCGCTGAAGTCACTAAGTCTATACCTGATCTGGACCCTCCTAAATACCCCGCTGCAGATCACATCACTGTAACAACTGAGGGTGTTTCAAAGTTATTGAAGTCCGAAAACCAAAAAGGCAACAGGCCCAGACCAGATTTCTGCCTGCATACTAAAGGACCTCGTAGTTGAGATATCGCCCATTTTATCTCACACATTCCAACAGTCACTGAATACAGGGGATGTACCACCCGACTGGAGGGTCGCCAATATCACACCTATTTACAAGAAGGGGGACAGAACCGCACCAGAAAATTACCGCCCAGTTTCAATTACCTCCATTTGTAGTAAAATCATCGAACACATTATCTTCAGCCACGTCATGGATCACTATGACTCAAACAACATCCTTGCCGATGTCCAACATGGTTTCAGACACGGCAGATCCTGTGAGACCCAGTTGATCATAACATCACATGATCTAGTCAAGTCGTTCGACAACAGAGAGCAGGTAGATGCGGGAGTATTGAACTTCTCCAAAGCCTTTGATCGTGAACCACACCAACGGTTATTACGTAAACTCCATCATTACTGGATACAAAACTCACTACTGCTTTGGATGGAGAACTTTTTCACTAGACGCTCCCAGTGTGTTGTAGTGGATGGTACAGCATCAGATTGGTCCCCAGTCACATCAGGGGTCCCACAGGGGACAATACTTGGCCCATTGTTGTTCCTCTCATTTATAAATGATCTACCATCAGACATAACATCAACTATCCGCCTTTTCGCTGACGATTGTCTCATCTACCGGTCAATAGCCTCCATCAGTGATTCTGCAGCTCTCCAAAAGGATCTTGACACCCTACAGCAATGGGCTGAAACATGGAACATGAAGTTTAACTAAGACAAATGACACACCATGCGCTTAACTTTGATACGTAAAACCATAAACACTGAGTACCATCTCGGTGGTAGTGCTCTTGCTACGGTTTCTGAACATCCCTATCTTGGCCTAACTCTTACAAGTAACCTGTCATGGCAATCCCATATAGACATCATATCTGCAAAAGCTAACAGGATGCTTGGACTTATCAGACGTAACCTGAGAGGCTGCTCCCAGAAGCTACGGCAACAAGCATATCTTTCTCTTGTCCGCCCACATCTTGAATACTGCAGCACAGTTTGGAACCCGCACACCAAGAAAAACATCACTAAAATAGAAAAAACCCAGCGCCAAGCTGCCAGATTCATCTTCAACAACTACCACCGTAGGGACAGCGTCTCCAAAATGATGGATGATCTTCAATGAGACTCTCTTGAAAAACGCAGACAGGCTGCTAGTCTCTCCTTGATGTACAAGATCCGCTATCAGCTATTACCCATCAATCCAATCCAATAATTCATACCCATGATTCCCAGCCGTACTCGATCCTACCACAAATGTAAATACCAAATCATCCCATCACGTCTCCAGCTCTACAAATATTTGTTTTTCCCACGAGCAGTCTTATGGTGGAATGACCTCCCCAGCCAGATCCTTGAACTCCTATCCATTGGGGTCTTTAAGGGGGCGGTTGGAGCAACCATTTAGCTACCCCAAACTTTTTACTTGCACCTTGTACAACAAAATGCACCTGCAACACTTGGCACCGCACATAAGCAGCTATCCTTGGCGTTTACGTCCTGACTGAAGGACTATGCCAAGTACCGAAGTAGAAGTAGAAGTGCTGGATTCAAAACTTTCATGGTACAAAGCACTAAAGTTTGAGCAAAACCTATTGATACTGAGGGAAGCTGCTTTTAGTTTATTCTTGCTAATTGAAACACATGAGAAGGTAAATATCGCATAAGTGTTGGTTTTAATTGGTTTCAGTTGGTTGAGGACTGGTATTGAATTGGTTTCGGATTAATATTGAAGTGGTTTTGGACTGGTATTGAAATGGTTTGTGTGTTGGTTTTAATTGGTTTCGGTTGGTTAGGGACTGGTATTGAAATGGTTTGCGTGTTGAATTCTCATGGATTGGGTTGGTATTAAATGAAATGGTTTCAGTTGGTTTCGAGTTTTATGCTGAATATGGAAATCAATGGAAATGGTTATCAATGGAAATGAATTGGTCCAATCAGACAGAGGAAAAGTTCCCACTAACCCACTGCTCCCAAGTGTCGGTCATTGAGGTACTACTAGATGATGATGTAGTCTCTGAAACTGACAAGTCTCCTGAATTTGAAGTGCTGCTTGACTTCTTCAAAGCACTGCTGGCTAATAACATGCGAGGCTTTGATGCTCCACTCAAATTTAATTCACTGTTGATCCAGTCCCAAACTTTGTTGCACTGCTAGACCTTGACGCACTGCCTGACTTGGACTTGGACAAACTGCACGACTTTTCCACATTTCCTGAGTTTATGGCACTGCCCCACTTTGATGCACTCCCTGACCGTTTGGCATTTCTCAACTTCGCTACCATTCCGGACTTCTTGGCTGGCACTGCTGGACCTATAAAGTTTGCTTCTCGGATTCGACATGCACAAAACTGACTTCATGGCTATCTTGGCTGATATGATGCCTGATTTAATGAGCTACCAGATAGTGGAGTGAACCATTAAAGAAACTTATCTCAGGAGAGCATGATCGGCTGCTACCGATGTTCCACATGTTCGTGAGCTTCCAGGTAGGCTTACAGCTATCTCCTGGCTAGTGGGTTTACGTGGCGCATAGCACGGCCGAGATACTCTGCTTGCAAGAGATACGACTGCCCCTGTTTTACGTGTGTAGCCCCCAGGCTGTGCTCTGTAAGACACGCATGGTTGCTCGGACTCTCTGAAATAAAATCTTACGTTCGCCTTTTTTGTATTATTTACAACTTTTATCCAAAATTTGAATAAGTATTTTTGTGTGTCAAATACTCCTGAATTCTTGTTAAAAAACAGGTAGCAACCATTGCCGGGTATTTGACTACTCTCTGTCCTGTACCTTTCCCCTACGGCTCAGTCAACCACTGCCGTGTATTCGACAACTCTCTGTCCCGTAGTTTTCCCCTCCGGCTCGGTATCAACCACTGCTGGGTATTTGACTACTCTCTCGCCTGTCAGTCCTACTCCTATAACTTGTGGGCTTGAATTCCGCAGCTGCCACCAATGTAACATGCCCGTGGCGCAGTCTAAGGTCTTTAATTATCTTAAGAGTAATTCTGATAAAAAACAATAACAAAACATATGACAGACAACGAGGAAGTAAATAAACACAGAAACAGTTCTTTGTTTCTCTGATTTCTTTTCCGATTAGGGCTTGTTTTATTAAATCAATCAATTCTCTTTACTTACATAATTCTTTCCAATTTCTATGAGGCTTACGCGAGTCTTCTCTCTTCAACTTCAAGGCACAGAATGAGAGCACGCTGCATTTCCGCGCCACATGCTTGGCACATGTCCAAGATCACACAGAGGTCACACAACGAACACGGGACTGGCTCGTTATCAGACGGGCTCGCTACAATATCAACTTAATCTTATTGTACTCTTTACTAAGTGTAACTTTTGATTTACCAACTATTCAATGGTTACTTTCTATATTTACTTTTGCCTTACGGTTGTCAGGGTTGGGCCAAAGACCTTTACGTACCTGTACATTTGTGTTTCTCTTTTCTGAAATGTCGACAGTTCAGCATGGGGTTGCTGGGGCTATTTGGTCTAATTGTTTTTTAGTAAGGTAGAATATCAGAAAGATACCCTGCCTAAAAAGCAGGGTGTATAAAAGTATATTGTTGCACTATACATACTTATCGGTTTCTACGGAAGCCCATTAGTGCCACTCTGTGTTTCTCTTTCATGTGGTAGTGTTTCTCTTTTACGTGGTTGCTACCACTTAATAACTGGTGGAACATTCCGTCACAACACATTGAGTCTGGGTGAGTCTGCTGTGTAGGCCTACACTACACGTCAGTGTGCACAAAGCGTGACCCGTCTGTACCCACACATTCTTGGTGATTGCATCGGATTTTCTGTAAGTATTAACTGTTATTATGAGAAGAAGGAGTTTTAGTGTGCATTTACATTCAGTTAGTATCTGCTTTTTCCCCCGATGGTGAAGGATTCCCTGGAAGATCTGCAGATTTTTCATTTGATCTAGCCTCGGATGTTTCTGGATCAAGGCCTTTCTTCGAGACTGAGACAGCAGATACATTCATGAAGAGACTTCCACAGAAAAAACTTTAAAACCACATTAATCTCATATGATCTCATAATAACTTCACCAGTTGATGACCACGCCATGTTCCGATCTAATGCGTTTGTTTTTAATTATGCATTTCAAGTCACGCAGAAGAGCTGTTCTGCCTTGCTATCGGTTATTATCACTCTTGTATACTGTTACTGTGCGCTTTAATGCCTTCGTACATTTACTTTTAATAAAGTTATGTGTTAAAGTTTAGGCAGAATTGTGTCTCGCTGTTGTGTGTATGACTGTGTTCTTGCCAAACTCGTCAATTGATGCCTTACAGTCAATTAACGACTGATAAGATGCTGGAAATGCTGCAAATTTATGTAAGAAACATAAATAAAGTTTGCTTTATAAATATAAACCATAAACAAAATTTGTAATTATGTTTTAGGATAATCTTACAAACAATAGATTTGTTATCTTTGCTAGGCCATGTCTACTTCATTGACTGCATGTCTAGCCCATGTGCGCAACCTTAGATAAAGACACAGCGCCTGTTGATGATTAGTTGGCGGTCTTGCCCTGTTCTGTACCATGTACTTAATGCATAAGTGAAATACATCTTCATCACATGGATAGTTTCTGAAGATACATTCATCCAAGCAGGGTTGAAGCTGCCTGATGTTCACATCAGCTAGCTGATCTGTGTGACCATGCAACTCGGGCATCGTGTTTAAAGTCAGTGGTCGTCTGTTGGGTACATTGTGGTTTGTAGACTTCCTGATTTGGTGGCAGTTCCATTCGCGAACTACTTCATCCAGCCCATCCTGAAAAAAACATCAAAATATATATTTAATAAATGTAGTGTTACTGCCTCAAACGTGCACTGGCATTTATTGTCCAACAATTTCAATTCAGCGCCAATTTATGATAATTAGGTGTTCGGGCAATCCGCCCGGAACACCTCTTATATTTGTTCCGTTTTTTTTTTTTTTTTTTTTTCTTAATACTTCTTTTTCTTCTCCCCGTCGTTTTTCCGCTAACAAAAGCACACTTTCCAAGCACATATAAACTTGAAACTTCTACCATAGTAAGATAACCATAAGGAGACAAAACCGTTTCAATTACGTCATGATGACGTCATCGGGTGTTAAATTACAAGGTTTTTAGAAAAAAAAACAATTTAATTCTGTAACAAATCACACTTATGAGGCCGGCGGTTGTTTTATGCGGGATCAAACTAACGTCATATAGGTC
>JAUELU010000022.1:5509850-5521981 GCA_032357145.1 Evasterias troschelii
TCGTACATATAACTGTTCATTTGCAAGGACGTACACTAATCTTGCCATACAACTCGAGAGAAATATCAAATTGGTACATAATATGTGTTACATTGTGCGTTTATATTTTTGTTCAGTATGTTTTACTTTTAATTTGGGAATAGGATTTTAAAAGTGGATTTTTTATATTTAAAAAAAAATAAACATCAGTCAATCGGGTGTTCACATCTAGATGGGCAACTCCATTTAACAGAAACACAGGAAAACTTTCTAATTGGTAATTAACTGTTCCGGTCCCTGTTCATGAGAATAACCAGTTGGTAACTGGTTCCTTCAACCGGTTTCAACTGGTCCCTGTTCATGAGAAAAACCAATTGGTAACTGGTTCCTTCAACTGGTTTCAACTGGTCCCTGTTCATGAGTAAAAACCAATTGGTAACTGGTTCCTTCAACTGGTTTCAACTGGTCCCCGTTAAGAATTTCCAAAATGTAACTGTTTCCTTCAACTGATTTCAACTGGTCCCTATTGGCAAGAATTTCCAATTGGTAACTGGTTTCTTCAACTGGTTCTGGTTGACACAAAAAGATTTACCAGTTGGTAACTTAACTGGTTCCTTTAACTGGTTTGAACTGGTTCTGTTGACACAACAATAATTACCAGTTGGCAACTACTTCCTTCAACTGGTTTCAACAGGTTATTTTGCAACCAGTTGAGCTACCAGTTGAATCCAACAGGTACCAGTTGGCCACCAGTTAATTCCAGTTTAAAACAGTTGAAACCAGTTGACTGTTTAACTGGTTTCCACTGGAATTTTCACTGGGCTAAAAAGAAATCCAGCTGTAGCTGAATTATCTGAATTTCCAATTTGATTAACAGTAATACCAATTTCAGTTTGCTTTGGATTGCTGATCAACTGCAAAGTAAAGTATTTTTATTGTCTAATTGATTGTTTTGCAGAAACTTCATGAACTTTTCATTCTTTGTAGGTCGCCAAGAGAGTGCGCTCTTTGCTTGTTTAATTTCTAGAGTAATAGTCTGAAGTTCTTGTTTACATATTGTACTATATTCAGAGGGAAAATTTGCATTTCTGTGATTAAAATTGCATTTCCCTCCTCAAAAACAATCGTAACAAACTACCCTGCTAAACATACTTCTAATTTGATAAACCACGGGAATTTTGGCCACCTTATGGCAGCCGTTTTGAATGCAGTGTAATGCATCTGAGATGATCATGAAACACACCATCATGCTTCTGGGAAAAAAATGAAAAGAACATATCTTTCTTTAGTCTTGTTTAAAAAAAAGTTATAATAATATATAAAAAACACACAATATATAAAAAAAAAAAAAAAAAAAATCTGACCATTACATGTGATCTAATTTGATAGAAATTGATATTCTTTACAATAAATATTACTCGCAAATTTTTAATTTCATTTCCATACCATTAAACTTTGGGTTAGCCTAGCATTGAATTAAGAAAAAATGGGAAAACGTCTGTCATCACTGCGAAGAAAACAGTTTTTTCCCTAGTTCTTTTTTTATTTTCCACAAGACCAACCTCTTATCTCAACAATATTTGGTGGATGTTAAAATCGAGCACTACCATATGTGTTATGAGCTGTCAAAAAAGGGTACATTTTCATATTTTGAAAAGGTCCAAAAGCACCCCTATTTGAAAATATAACCCATCGACATACCTGGTGATTATTTTTATACATTAAATGCAGACTCTAAGAACCCACCTATCCATAACTTTTAACGAGAATATTTTTCTAGACCTTGTTTATTGGTAAACGCAGCCTTGAAATAGGCAAATTTCATTATTCAGAAATCGAAAAAATGCAAAAATAGCCTACAATCTTATTTTGGCTGTTGCCATGGCAACAAACTTTTTTTCAGAATGTTTTTCCACATTTGTTAGTTTTGGAGCAAAGGTCCATCAAATATAACAGTATGAAGGAAATCCAATTTTTGTCCGTGGCCAACATTTTCAAAAAATCTTTGATAAAAACAGTCCCTTACTCTTACCAATATTTTCTAGTGTATTTTTCTAGTGTAAATCTGCAGCTGACAGTGTCAGAAACCAAGTGAATATTCCCAATTGCTTTACAGCTGCCATTAATATATACATGATTTTTTGCCAGTACGGTAGTGTTCCTCTCACAGTTTGAAGAAAATGATATGCTTGGTCATTTAAAATAATTGACTCTGAATTTCTGAGGGTCTTTCAAGATACTTGCGGTAACTGATTCTCCTGAAGGTGTTTGCAAGCCAGCTTTTCGGAGTGTTATAGTCACATTATCCATTGCTTTTTTGTACTCTGTTGTGTATTGAGCAAAAAAGATGTGCAAAAAAGAAGTATTCAATGTTGCTTGCAAACCTGTTATCCTTGTTTAATACTCTAGAATTGAAATATTTCTTAGGTGAGTTCACTTTTTCTACGGTGACTGAAATCAAACATTCCAGATTGAAACAATTGTGGTAAAGCAAGCTCTTCACAGTTTGCATCGAGCATTATGCTTATCGGTATGTGCCCTTCACCAGGGGCCATGTTAAGTATCCTTTCTGCATGGAGAGCAGGATCTGTTGGCTAAACACGGGTGTCATATGTAAGTTCTTGTTGGCTGTCTCTATCATATGTGATGTCATCATCATCAGATGAAACGTTTTCATCCTGAAGTAGTTGCTGAGGTATATTTGACATTTATTCCGTCTGACATGGTGATGTTTCTGCAACAGATGCCATTATCTCAGCATTTACAACTTCATCTTTGGAAGAACGAGGTGACTCCATTGATAAAAATGTTGGACTGATGTCATATGATGCATGTAATAAATTCAATGAAGAGCAAAACGCATTATATAGTTTGATATGCCATCAAAACTATATGCAGTGACCAACACAGACTGTCAATCACAATCTAGCAAACCATCTTTGTCACGTTGATGAGCATCAAATAAAGCATACAGAGTACCAGAGCCATGATACTGTACCCAAATGCCAACAGCATAACTCCCAGTATAGCTAGACATCGATCAGTGCGCAGTAAAGAGTCGATGAATGTATTTTCTTTGCGTAGTCCCGACAAAGGAAGTTCCTTGCTTTGTGTCACATTTTGACCATTGACAGTGACAATATCAGGCAGACTTTCAAAGTCCAAAAACCAAGGCAATGCAACATTTGTGGTTATTTCATTGTACAGTGAATCACCTTGCAGAATGATTGTCTAGATCACCTTTATTCTACAAAGCTGTTTCCTTAATAAGGCTGTACGATAAAGCCAGCAGATTGTTGGTCATACACTGCTTGCCTCGAGACCGCTCACTAAAGTTAAGGTTGCTGTGTGATATGTTGCCTTGGAGTACTATAATGTCTTGAATCGTCTCTTGTTGATCTTCAGAATGAAGATTACTGCACGCATCATTGCTACCATTGATACATCTGGACTCACTACTTGGCGTGTGTGGTCTATCTAGAGTTGGTCTCTGTGACAGCTACTGAAGAGACTGGTAGAGGTTCTTGATATTCCTCAAGCATCAAAAAATCATTTCCTGCAGTCGGCACATTCCATGTTTCAGCATCTTCATTCCTACAATCTTTCTCCCACGTAGAATTCTCTTCTATATGTGTATTAAATTTGTTGTTGAGTTGCAGCCAGTCTATAGGTGGCATCTCATTACCTGTAAAAGTGTCCTATTGTATCTCTCCACTTGGCCATTTCAACAGGGTCGATAAGGGGTTGTTCGGGTTTTGGTTTTATGTCAAGTAAATCACAAACTGCTTGAAATAGATTGCTCGTAAAGTTTCTACCTTGGTCTGTGTGTTTTTGCATGGGGCAACCAAACCGAGAAATAGTTATCTATTACGGCTTTTGCTACAGATTCTGCAGTTTGATCAGGGAGCGGATAAGCTTCTAACCGCTTGGTAAATTGGCAGACCAACATAAGGATGTATTTATTGCCTGATGATGGTGGAGTGAATGGACCAAGAATATCGATATGTATTCGTTCGGTGGGAGCTCCCGCATGATACTTTGTCATTGGTGCCTTGGCTAAGCGTGAGGGTAATTTAAATACATTGCACTCCCTGCATGCTTTAACATTCAGAGAGACATCTTCCGATATCTTGTACCAATGCGACGTCTGTTGTACTTTTTGCAGGGTTCTAGTGATTCCTGGGTGCCCGGCCATTTTGGTATTGTTATTATTATTATTATTCGGCATACTTCACAAGACAATAAAATTACAAAACAGTTTAGATATTGATAAAAATACAAAAGAACAAACAACAGAGCTAGCAACACATGCCAGGGAAAAAAAAAGTTAACCTAATAACTGTGGCCCAAGAGCCTTCGTTTCCAATGCTACTGGCTATACAGAAATAAAGAGAATAAAACAAAAAATATATAACATTTTATGTACAGTATGTATTGTGACAAAGCTTGAGGATTTCTAGTTGTAAGCTTGCTGGAACTAATAACAAATTTCTACTTGAATGATCCTCGACCCACTTGTAATAAAGTACGCCATCTAACAATTGTAAGAGGGGGGCATTTGACTGGAATTCTTGCTCATGTTTGTTTTTCCAGACAAATTTCGTTCGGTTTTTTGTTAGGTCATACATTGGTTTTGCTATTCTTGCAATATTTTGGACATGGGTTATATGGTAATTAACAAGACCCATGAATTTCTCCACATGTTTGCTAGAAGTTGGTGTCGGCCAGCTTTTTCTGCAGCAAGTGACATTTTTTGGATTTCAATCTGATGTTATGTGTTCGGAATCTTCCCAAGATACTTATGAAGTTTCGTACCGAATCCTAAAAGTCTTTCCCAAGAATAATAATGTCGTCTAGATAGGCGAGTACCTCGTTCCATTGCAAACCTCTAAGTATGAGGGTCATCGCGCGCTGGAATGTGGCCGGGGCATTGCATAGCCCGAACGGCATACCCCGAACGGCATACCCTGAACGGCATACGTTTGTACTCAAATAATCCATATTTGGTGATGAAAGCTGTTTTATGCCTATCGCTCTCATCAAGTTCAATTTGATAATAGCCGCTGCACATATCTAAAGTACTAAAAAACATGGTGCCTTCAAGAACATCTAAGCATTCTTCAATGTTTGGCAAAGGGAAAGCGTCTTTGGTCGTTACGCTGTTTAAGGCTCTGTAATCAATATGATAGCGGACCTTTCCATCTGTCTTCCTTATTAACACTGTGGGGAAGGCCCAGTCTGAAGAAGATGGTTGAATTACCCCTGATGCCAACAAGGCATCCAGATGGCTCTTCTCCTCTGCATCTAACCCAAAAGGTGTTCTTCTCATTTTTTTGTTTTTTTGGTCGGGCATTCCGAGTGTCAATAGAATGTTTATTTGAGGAGAATTTCCTAAGATCCATATCACCCCTTGAAAATATGTCACTAAATTCAGTCAGGACATTGGCTAGTATGGTGGATTGATCAGAGGTTAAATTTCGGTTGAAATTCTGCCAAAGTTCAGCAATATGTGTAGGTAATTTATGCACCTGTTGCACAGTACTTACTCGCTTGGGGCATGTCTTTTGACTGAGTTTGACTGCATTTATCAAGGGCGGATATGTCCTCTATTGAATTATCACTTATTGGTATAATTTTGTCAACCTCTTCAGCTCTAGCTATTGCGTGTCCCCTATTAAGATGTATATAACAATCACTATCATTCCGCAGGGTTATAAAAGGTCCGGTTTTGATCGCCTGTACGGGGTTCATATTGCTCTTTGATGAAACTAGGCTGTAAGATTTACTCAAACCTTTATGGTCATGTTCCGGTGCGTGTACCATGTAAAGGCTGTCTGAATTGTGAGTGAGTTTGACTTCTGCACTGACTAGTGAAATAACACAATGTTTGCTGCGGCTTTGGGAGGTTTGGCTTTTGTTCAGTGGACAATGATTTTTGTTCAGTTTGCTGGAGCTCGGGGAGGTTTGGCTTTTGTTCGCCTTTGTTGTCAGACCCATTTTGCGTTAACTCAAGAATGTAACTTGGAAGTGGAGGGGCTTTATCCCCAATGACCTTAAGCGTCACATCGATCACTTTGTCCCCAGTGTGTTCAGCAGTGGCGGGAATTTCTTTTTCTTTTGGATCGACTATTGTCAATTCATGGTCCTTCCCCATTAACATGCTTGACATTGTTTTCTCTAAGCCCTCGTTTTTAACGCACATTTTTTCAACCACTTCGGTTATGGCCCCCATGTTTGATTTTAATGAAGAAGTGACTGTTACAGTGTTTTCCTCCACAACTTTTGTCAGGATACCAATATGTTTAGTTAGAACGTCAAGACTGTGAATTATTTTATCTAGCTTATCCTTGTCTCCCTGTTCTTTTTGTTCAAGCGGAATCAAGGTTGCAGGGAACAAAGAGAGAAATTAAATTCTTTTCGCTCAGTTCGTGTAGTTTAGTTTGCAAAGCAGGGGTTTCATGAAAATCATCTAATACTATTTTCCCTTTGAGTTCTTTCATGGAGATAATAGCTTGTGCATATTTAACTCCAATGCGTGGCAAAGTTGTCAGTTCCTTAATATTTATTATATGACAAGTAAGAGTAGGTATTTAGAAGTGGCTGTTTTGCCCGTCACTTTAAGATACTGCCAACGCCCCTGTTGCAGTGACGCACAACAGGTTGACCTGATTGACAGTATTAATTTTGTAAGCTAATAAGAGATATGGATTACCAGATTTTGTTGTGATAGTGGTTTACATACACATCGGCAAGATAATGGAAAAAAGTACGCACCATGCGTGCAGGAATACCTACTTTTTGAATATATATTACCAAAATACAATGCAGAGGTAAACCTAAAAAATATTTATTAATGCAAAATCTTCTGACATTTCCAGCGAAAGCTGATTATGGTGTGGATTCTGTTACAGGAAATGAACACAATTATAAAGGTTCTTGTGATTCCAAACTGTCGAAAACTTTCAACAAATGCAGATAATTGTCGATGTACAATTTTGTCTGAAGGTTTTAGTTTAGATTAATACTTTAGTTCCCGAAAGAACTTCAAAATTCCGCAAGCTCTGTCTATTATTCCGAAATAAACTGTTAATTGTCCCATGAATGCTTCACAGAGATCAATTAAACAAATGGTTTGAAATAATAATTAAATAACTAATGGTAAATAGCACGCAAACATTTATCTTCGTCGCCAATGTTGTATTTTGTGGCCTATACGTATAGTTACCTACACAGGTCTATGGCTCATAGGTGGGAGTCCGTCGAAGTCCAATGGTCCAAACAGAGTGTGACAAGTCTAACATTGCAGTTGGCTGGATTCGGACTGCCCGTCAGCCAGGCTACGTGGTGTGCAGCAAGACTGCGGTCACGCCCGATTGTTTTTTTGCGTAATACAGTCTTTACACTACACATGTAATAAAGTTATGATGTTTGAAACTGCATTGAATACATCAAGTATCTAAATTGTCTACTTGGTTGTTTGTAATGCAGTCCTTTCCATGCATGCACGTACTGGTTTACTAAGAGACACTTAAACTTGCATTTAAATTATCTCGTATGGAAAATAACTGTTAAAGTGTAATTCATTGATCTTCGTAACTAAATGATCGTTAATTAGACGGTTCGTTTTGTTGTTTCGCTAAACTGGTTGTAGTTTTTATTAATTGGTAATAATGTTTTTTCTATATTTATTATGTTTTACAGACTGCCCCCTTTTATCTGGTAGCATAATGATCGGGTTTAAATTACATAAGTAAAATTAGTGTAAAGATTGTTTATATCATTGTTCAGAAGAAATAAAGCACTTGATAAGACCTGCATAAAATTGTTCCAAGGCCTTTCCCTAAACACTCCCTGGTTACACATGGCGTAGTCGGCAGGGTCTGATCATTACAACAACAAAAAAAGGGAAACAATTACAATATAAACCCAACTAATAATAAAGGCCACCGGATCCCCCTGCCCCTACCACCGATGATCTGCTCGAACAGACTGGTTGAAACTCACAAGGGAGCTGGGACGGAAATGGAATCTTCATCATGGGCGCTTAAATGACGACACAAGCACAACTACAGACATGCCATTCGTGATATGGAGATTGGTTCAATTCATTTGATGGTGTAGTTGATTGGGCTGAACAATTCAAACTCCTTGGTGATAAAACGCTAGATCTGACTTGGGCCAATAATTAATTTTAAAAGTAGTCGAGTATTCTTCATGTTGGTGTTAAGAACTCCTTGCACTCACTTGGGCAGTAACAGAAAAATTTGAGGATTACCTGTACGGTAACACATGTGAGGTGTGGACTGACAATAACGCTCTGAGCCACTTAAAATATAGACAAAAGTCTCCTTCAATCGCCACTCCTTCAGAACTGAGAGCAGTAAGTGGATGTGAAAATATAGAATTGGCACCAGCCAGAATTCAACAAGAAATATCATTGCAGAAAACACGTTGGCAACCTTGGTATGGAGGAAAAAAAGCTTGTCTTTCCACACAGGCTTTACACAGAGGATTTATTCTCAGTGCTAGAGAGTTGAAAGAAGGCCAGTCCAATTGATAAACTTGAATGAACTTTGTCTTTTTTTGTCCATAGACTTGTCTCCGAACTTTAAGCACTTGTGGATGGAGTGACCGCCATCGAAAAATGTGCAGGGGGAAGGAGGATTGGCTTGGTTGCTAGATACATGAGATTGAGGAGTGGTTGAAGGAGATTGTGCGATTGGACGAGATGATTGTGTTACCATAATTTGATGCTTTGGTTTGCCTTGTTGGGCTTCCTTCCTTTGACTCTCCTGAAACTTAAACCCAAATGGCGATGTGATAGGTTACAGGCTACCTCAGCTTCTTCTGCTACAAAGCCACAGACAACCTTGAAGGAAGGATACTCCTGCTTCTCTTCACAGTCATCTAAGAAAGATAAACCATTGACATGTGGTATGGCATCATTGCAAGCTGAGAGAAAGTCAAAATAGTCTCGAAGTGCCTTGGCATCACTATCTTCCACCTTTGGCCAGTGAGCAATTTTTTCCCTAAAGGCCCTCTGGATGATGAAGGGATCTCCATACCTAGTGTTCAACTTAGACCAAGCATCCTTATCGGCTGCTTCATCTGAGCGAAGAAAAGCACCTTGAATCATCTTAGCTGCAGCTCCGGAGGTGTACAATTTATCTGCAGCTCCAATATTTTTGCGTGCAATCAATGCTGTAAATGCATTATTCCACTCAGGAAATTGCATGGGATATTCACTGAATATGTTTGGCTCCGGTACAGGCAGTCTTCCAAGGGAAATACTTTCCTGAAAAGCTTGCAGCATTGTTGAAAGATTAACGGGTAATGCCTTTAATGAATTAGGGGGAGTTGAACCACCACTACTAGGAGTCTGGAAAGAGGTGCGAGTTGAGCTACTCTCTTCCTGACATGCTGGTGTTCCATGACTCTCACCACTGGAGGTGTTTTGCTCTTCCTCTTCATGTTCATATACCTTATATCGGGCTGCAGCAATCTGCATCCCTTTTCTGCCTTTATTTTTTCTAACTTATGCTCCTCTTCCTTTACCTATCTTTCAAATTCTGCCTGAATTTGGACCAGTTTATCATGTTGGGCCTGGATTTCTTGAACTACTTGATGAAGCATTCGATGCCTTGGAAACACATGAAGAGACATGACACTCTGTGACGCTTCCAAACATAGATAGTTATATGTTTAGGTCTAGCACGAACATTGAACAAGGCGACTTCTGTATTGAAGTATTGTTCCTGGACTTCTCCGAGTCGTTTCTTGATCAGTAATTCAATGTCCTCGGAAATCTGAGAGGCACAATCTACTTAATGAAGAACTTGTGGATTTAGTGCTCTCAGGTTTCGTAGTTCTTCATAATCATTCATTACAAAGTGAAGGCGAGTGCGGATCTTACGTAGTTGATCTTCGAGTTCTTCTGACAAAAAGGTCTTAAGGACGTCTCTGGCTAACCTTGCTTCGACCTTCAACCTGTGTATGCGTTGTTGAACTTTCGTTCTTTGTCTTGTATGGCTTGCTCAAAATGTACTTGGGCCTTCTCCGTCTTCTTTCTCTCTCGTTCACTACGGCATGAAGCTTGATCCACAGCAGCAGCGATTTCCTTTTCTTGGTCTTCAGTTGGGAAAGTTATGCAAGACCTTTGTAACTTTAAGGCTCAAATGGAGAAACCCTGATCACCTAATGACTACTTCGACTCTATTTAGCCTAGACGAATGGAAATACCAATCTAGAATCATTTCTATGCAATGAAACAATGTAATGAACAGTAGCAAAATAAACATGCACATGTACCCTCAAAACCCCTAGAAAATAGACACAAATTTCCGCTTAAACAGTAACGAACTATAATGCAAGTGATAATACAACAATATCCAAGGTATAGTAAGTATCAAATAAGAACCTTTTCTTACACATAACCACGATACGAAAGGGGCAAGTAGCCAAAAGATTCATCCGAAACTAACGGATAAGTTTTATGTTTTACATCCTTCAAGCATGATGAATCATAGAAAACCATGATTACGAGAGGGCGCTAATCACCACTTAGACTTCCTTAAGGCAACTGAATGCATTAAGTAGCGCGCCAAGCTGCTAGTTACATGCACTGTTTATTATTATTATTATTATTATTATTACTGGTTTATTCAAATCTGCTCGTCGCAGCCGGCAGGCTGATTTAAAATACAGTTTTACAATAAAAATATAAAATTACAGCAACAAATTTATACAATAGAAACATTAACAATTTAAAAGCAAAAGACAAACAAACAAACAACAAAACAACAACAAACAAACAAGCAAGAACAAGACAACACTGAGCAGACAGACAGGTTAATTATTAGTACTTTACGTTGTTGCCATCTATTAACCAATCCAGGCCCACAACGGCGATCAGAACAATGATGGTGAATTTTTTTTTTACCTGTATCTTGTTCTGTTTAATGATCCAGTACTGTAGCGCTTGCCTGAAGATCACGAGTTCAAACATGCTGTGAATTTACAGCTGAACAATTTAGTCCTGTACAAATTGGCAGCTACCATTACAACCTTTTCACTAATGGGTTCTGAGAGTATAGAACACGTCTTGCAATCTCTTCTAATCTCTTCTGACACAATATCATTTGAAGAGAAATCAAATCAATTCAGTATATGTCCTTCACAAACTTAAGAACAAAATGAAGTTCATTTTCGGCCAGTTAAAGAGTGTGAGCGATCAGGCTTTAAACTACAAGCCTTGATAACAAAGTACCCCATCGCACTGGATCACCAACAAAACGAAAGCTTGTAAACATTAAAGAAGAATTGTCCAGTGTTACTGAAAAGCTAACCACAACTAGGCGAGAACTGGCAGTTATAAATGGGAAAAACAAAGAACTTGAACGGAGTGTTGATAGATTGAGCAATCCTAAAAACGCAAAAGAGGAGCAAGGGGAAAAAAAAGGAAAGGTAACGTACAGTAACTCACGGAAGTTGCAAGCGGTTAAAACAGTTCTGCAGGATTTTTCTGCTGGGTCATGGACACCCGTCACTGTATCGGTTAGAGATGATTTTGATGACAAGATTGTAGTTTTCTTAGAGAATGGGAGGGAAATATGTACCGGATATTCTGAAGACGATCTCGATGAAATTATATTTGTTCTAGACCAGTACAACATTCCGAACAGGGGCTATCATGAACTTGCTCAGAGTAAATCTTTGTCAGAGTAAATCTTTGTAAATAAAGGTATAACAATCAGAAAAACGACTGTCGATTACCCTTGGTAATACACCTCACTTTCAGCCTCACTAACTGAAAAAATAACTGACCCCAAAACGACAAATCTGGTAAAGAATGGAACAGTCCGAATTAAAATCATTGGGGATGGGACAAGGATTAAATGTAAGCAATCGTTTGTTACCATGTCGTACACACTTGTAGATGAAGAGAATTGCTTGTCTGAACATGGAAACTATCTGTTGACTGTAGTCAAATGTGATGAAAAAAAACTTGACATTGAAAGCTGCACTAAGGGATCTTATTCAGGAGTGTGAAGATTTATCATCTGTGTCTGTCAGTGGACAATACACCGATCCAGTAGGCCACGCCCCTTAACAAATTGACCAATCACAACACGTGATTTAAGGTCCGACAAATT
>JAUELU010000022.1:5529169-5554426 GCA_032357145.1 Evasterias troschelii
GCATTTGCAGTTGTAAACGGAATAGAGATGCTACTCGATCAATCTGGGCCTAAGTATATCAATGTAACATTTGATAATAAGAAAGTTGGTTCTAAATTAAGAGGACAATCAGCCTCATTTGATGTAAAGACTAATGTTGCAATAGAGATACAAGAAGAACATATTGGAAAGTCATGTATCCGTAAACAGTTTCCACTGAAACTAGCCTGGGCATGTACTGCACATAAAGTACAAGGTATGACAACACATAAAGCTGTAGTGTGTCTTGAACGAACATTTTCAGCTGGTCAAGCATATGTGAGTTTGAGTCGCGTGACATCATTAAATGGTCTTGTTATTGAAGGTTTTGATGAGAAGTTGATATACTGTTATAAATCAGTAGCAGAAGCTCTAAAGTCAATGCCTATAGTGAGAGGAATTGAGGAATATGAGAATGATGAAAAAAATATTCAGAAAGATACAACAATCATAAGCATAATATACAGGGATTATTACCTCATTAAAAAGATTTGAAATGTCAAAGAGAAATGATGGATTCAATGTAGCATTTTTGGCGAATTTGCAATGATGGATAAAGGTAGTTTTTGCGTCGGGATAATAACAACCACCTAAAATCAATGTTGATCCAACGTCATTCTGGTAATGTTGTTTCAGTGTAGCATTTTTGGCGTATGTGCAATGTTGGATGAAGGTAATTGAGGGTAATTGTTTCTAGTTTTTTTGTGTGGTAAAACACTTTTAACACCGAGTTTGAATCAGGTAGATAATGCGACATCTCAAACTCAATTTTGTACAATTCCTGTGTTGCATTCATTTTTGGCAAGTAAAATGCACACAGTCATAAACCGAGTATTAAAACTAGAGAGTCCCGTATTTTGTTTTAATTTTTGTTATTATTATTATTATTTTTTAAATATTATGCATAATTTATACTATAAGACGATGTTTTGCCACAAGAATTCCCCATTGGAATAATTAGGGGTATTTAAAAATTACGACGGACCTATAAAAGACACCTATTTTCCACAGGTCTTTTATAATATGAAGATAGTGATATCAATGTAATCGTGTGTATTTCCCCATTGGAGTAATTAGGGGTATTTAAAAATTACGACAGACCTATAAAATACACTTGTTTTCCCACGGGTCTTTTATAATATGAAGATAGTGACGTCAACGTAATCATGTGTGTTATGAAGTATTCAGCATTGGGCACACGTATTATAACATCTCTGTAGCCATTACCAAGTTATAATGTTGACACCGTACTAAGGACGGTGCATGAACAATTCACAAAACCAGACCAACAGAGTAAACTAGCAAGTAAGGACAATTACCGATCTAACCAGGATGATAGTCAATAGATGACGTCATAGCCACTCATCTACAAATTCAAACAAGTGCAATCACATTTTCTCAAACAGTGCGTTTGCTGACTGATACGACATGACCACGATGGGATTCGCTCTGTATTCCAAAGTCTTCCACTTTAAAGTGTACGTTAAAACATGAAAGTAATGTGGGAACAAAAATACTGTCCAACAGATATATGTGTTTTACGGCGCGATGGTATAAAACAAGATTACCTATCGACATTTACAGGGAAGCAGAAAGAACCATAACTATAGATTATACAATATTGTAAACTGTGCCACACAAATTATGGTTTTAGATTCTCATGAACTTCAGAGAAAAAAAAAGGGGGCGGGGAATTACAACTGAACTAGACTCTTGTATGCCTACAGTAATGTTGAGAGCAAAACAAATACATTTCGTTTGCGTTCTTTATTTTCCCACTACAATGTACGCTTATAAACAATGAATAACCACTGAAGAGTAAGAAATAAACAAATAAATGAATACATAAATAAATTAATAATTAAATCAATCAATTAATAAGAGAGTCTCCCCCGGGTATATTGGTTGACTAATCACCCAAGGACAAGTCTGAACATATCAGCGTTCGATAAATAACAAAAATGTAAATTTGGACATCCCTGCTATAACCTGGATCGTGCAAACAAAATGCAATTAATCGAAGTTATTACACGAAATTTGGGCCTTCTTGGTGTGTTTCATCAGAAAGTAATTAAGTGGTCACCAGGCATTGTGCGGTTGTTAGTATTTTATTTTGATCAAAAACACCCACAATTATAACAAAATCATTGAACTTATAATAGGAATCATTTAAAAGTAACACGAATATGTATCATTTACATGAAACGTGTCAAACACCAACTGACCACTTTCACTCTGTACAGTAAAGACTGACCATTTGTTTTGGAGGACCGCTTTAAAACTAATAAATACGAAACATCTGTAACAAAAATGGATGTACTTTTGGCGAACAAGTTTTGTCTTCTCGGTAAGTAAAAAAAAAATATATAAAAAAATGTTTCATGGTCAGTTGATGTATTTTAAGTACACGTTTGATTTCACAGTCAGTTATAACAATTATTATTATTAATAAACCCAATGGAGATTCCACACCCTTTTGGATTCATAGTTACAAGGAAATTAAGACAATGCAAAACAAATGATTTCAATTATAAGAAAAGTCTTTAAGAAACTTCTAAACTAATGTTTTATCGAAATCAATACAATCGTATGATTATCATACATTGGTAAAACAAAATCAAGCTTTTAAATGAAATTAGAAAATTTGTACCTGTTTCGATTAAATGTTGACTGTGAAATCAAACGTGTACTTAAAATACATCAACTGACCATGAAACATTTTTTTATATATTTTTTTTTTACTTACCGAGAAGACAAAACATTCGATTAAATGTGGACACTTCAAAAATTCAAGTATTTTAAGTGTCAGTTGTGTATAACTCGTTATCATTGTCTAAGTAAACAAAATAATATTTTATTAAAGCTACATTGGTTTTCAAAAAATAGAATACTGCGTCGGTTGATCACAACTTGTTTATATATCAACATTGCAGATGGAATCTTTTATGATCAACAGCCTTTTCACGAATCATAGAAACACCATTTTCACTCTCTCACTAGTATAAAAATGACTATTTACAAGTCCAGGTAAGTAGTCGTCACCCCATCTGATGCTACTTTCCTCTTCAGGTACAGATAAGTGAAGGCAGTTTTGGTTTGTTCATAGATGTATATCCCGTCTTCTCTCATTCTAAACCCTCGGTTGACACCACCTGCTCTCTGTGACTCGAGTACGTCCATGTACCGTTGCTTGGTTATGTTGTTCCCGAGTTTGTTAAGTCCGTTACAGCTAATCTTGTTCTTTGCCCGAAAGCAGTAGTAGGTGTTTCTACAAAGTGCGACTATACCGTCGCAATCCTACTCAACTTTAAAGAGCCCCGGAGTTCTCTTATCAAAGGCACGATGTTCAGCCGTATCTTCTCTTCGAAACCATCAATGTTTCTCCTCAAGATATTGTTGCTTCAAGATATGATGACATCATCCAAGTTTTCCCCTGGGATGGCAAGAAAGGCCGATTCCGTGTCCATCTCACACATTTGGAAGTCTGATGGGTTGATAAATTAAAGTAGAAAGTCATAGTAGAACTCCAGCATGCGTAATTTCGCATACTGGTACACGAAAAAGCCAATGTGCAGTGGAAGGTTGAACCGAATTACCTTCTTTGTCATGTCGCATTCGTACAACCCGTCGTCAAGCGAACGTAGCGCTCGAAAATGTGAATTGTTTATGTACCGGGGAGCATCAACATCAGTACATATTCGAACGTTCATGTGGCGTTCCTGGTCGGTGACTGTCTTTCTATTAGCCAATTTTTCGAGTAGCTTCATGGTACCGGCCAAATTGGATTTTGTAGGGTCACAATCACCAGTTCTTCTTGCATTACTAACTTCATCACTGAAAGATTCAAAACAGGGATTTTTAGCGCACTGAACTATTTCGTAGATGTGCACGACTTCCAGTCCGTGATTGATGTACCACTTCAGGAGAGGCATTGTCAGCAAGATCCGCTCACCAAACATACTACCAATTAGAGTGCGACAAGGCTGCTTTTCTTCAAGGTGTGCTCTCACTGTAGAAGGGATTCTGACGTTGCATTCTACCAAACCGAACATGGACCCATCCACCACAGCATCTAATACCTCATGTTGATTCATGCTTTTCTTGTTAAAGTGGATACTCGATAAGAAACCTTCCACGGTCTGGTCATTCTTCTTCATCGCGTGCCAGTCACACTCCCACATCTCTATTAACTTGTAACCTTGCTGCTGTATGTAGCTTCCGTTTGACGCCTAAGTTTGTCTCTATTGACTTGTCTGACTTCATTAAACTCATTAGGGTTCAGCGTACAGAGATGTCCGTGCCAGTAGCAACCATGGAACTGGAAAATAGTGTTGGTGTCTTTGCAGTAACCATCCACCGGGATCATTCGACCACCCACACGTTTCTCCTTGCTGTTAAACTGGTGTCTCATCGGCTTAAACCCCTGTTCGGCATTCCTCCTGAAGAGCGTCCTGACAGGCATATCTTGCATGATTGACCAGAGATACAATGCGTTGGCGTCAAACCCCACGATGTTTTCACACCGGTTAGGACCTCCATGAATGAGGGTCTTCCCCTTTTTGTGATAGCAATGGAAGACAATAGATGGTCTTCCTACGATGTTCTCTTTAATTTTGTAGAACAAATCCTTATTGGTTTCGTCGATGAGGCTGAAGAAAACATCCTTCGGTAGTGTGAGAAATAGATATTGAAGTGACAAACCCGGCACAGATATGGCAGACTTGTCCATGTTTCACTGTCTGTAAAAGGAGAACATCTTTTCAAGTGCTTCCAAGAAGGGGACGACGTCAAGATTGTTATACCAAATAAGAAAATCTCGTACTGTGGTCATACCCTGCTCCTTTCAGACCCATTGACAAAACTCATATTCCCCCTTGGAAATATTGGAACCCTTCAGCTTACTGTAAAACGCCTGGTGAGGTGGCAGTTTTTCATAATTTAGTTTTGGAAGGTCATCTATCCATTCACACTCATACGCTTTTAGGAACTTGGAGTAGCTATAGCCAGGTGCCAAGTAGTTTGAGATGTCCAAAAACTTCAGCTTCTCGGTTTTCAGAGCCATGTAAGTACTGGTTTGCTTGACGATGAACTTCAAAGGGTCCGTCTTTTGTGGAATTGGATAGAGGTACCGCTTGATGACGTTGATGTCGTATTTTCCTGAATTGAAGCCTATCACCGGAAACTCTTTGAGGTATTCGTCCAGCTGCTCTTTGACTTTTTTGATATGATTATACTTTCTGCGCTGGACCATACTGTCTGCCATTGGTTCCATCAGCTCGTCTAACTCTTCGAAAACAAATTGGAATTGTTTCAAGAGTGAAGTGTATGCAGCTTGACTTCTGGGGTGTAGAAAATTTACCATGTCCGAAACCAATTGGGCTGGATTTCCCTCACTTACGAAACATTGAGGAGCTCATGAACAGAAACATTACTAGCCACACTGACACTCAGTACTTCGTGACGAGCTTCCCACCTCAGTTTATTTTCGTTATCTCCATCAGTCTGTGGAAGTTTGTCAAAATAGGTTTCAAAGTCGAATGTGGCTCTGTAAGGGTAGTACTTCATGCTATCTTCAACCTCCACTTCAAACTCAGACAATTTGTCAAAGACCGTTAACGGAAGCTGGTAAGCCCCTCCGATGAAACGATAATTGACGTTGCCCTCACAGGGCGGTTCGTGACGCACCAAATCAGTTGATCGAGTGAATACTGTGCAACATTTGGAACAGGCGTAGGCTCGGCTGTATTTCTCTGTCTACAGCACAAATTAAGATTCAATTTATCCTCATAGCAGCGATGGGAACGCCTGATTAATTCTGCTCTTATTCTTCGGTGGTGGGTATTCGCCCCCTCAGTATCAACCTCTAGGACGTCAGCCATTTCTTTATCCTCGCCGTCATCTGTCGGTAGCAGCATGTACACGTATACCTGTACTTTGAAGAGTTCCTTGACTATAGAGAGCTCATCTAAGGTGATCCCATCTATGTGCTTCTCTCCTCTGTGTTGGTCTACCAGTTGACGTGTACCCTTTTCTGTGGAGTTTTTGTTAATTCTTCTATACACAGCCAGACATCGAAAGAGTTTATCATTATATCTTTTCCCAGTGTTTGCGTTCACGATCAAATTCCACAAGCCGTCATTTTCAGCGACATAGGGTGGTAGGTTCTCGATGGGTGAACTGATTGGGAATTGTCTCAACTTGTTGACATATATTTTTATATTCCTTGTGGCTGCCACCGTCCATTTTGTATCTGGGCGGCAATGAAAACTAATCTTCAACAAGTCCACCCCTCGGACTCGCTCCATCAGACGATCCATGTCCGCTTGAGTAGCGATCGTTCCTGAGCAGGAAACACACGCCCGTTGTTCTGACTAGGGTGAAAATAGCGGTGTTCTCCCGTCTCCGAATGGCGAAGGACGAAACCAAAAGAGATGTTTATCTTAGCCCTACATTTTAGGCGGTGGAATATTGCTGTGAAAGCATCATCAACAGTTACGATGGAAGGTCCAATGAGTCTGAAAGTGTACACATCTTGAATTTGGCGCTGACCACAGTGATGAGTGCGAATGGCTGTCCAGTTCCTACGGAGAGTGTCCGATAATGACCTCTGGTTGGAGATTTAAAACATCATCTTCCGTCCTCGCAGGATACACTAAGGGGTCTTGTTGAAGTGTAGGTTGTTTCTGGGGAATGAAGTGGTCAATGGTTAAGTCCTGCACCGAAGCTGCTGAACCCACATTTCCTCCATGAATTTTCCTGACGTGGTTATTCTTATTATCTATCCGACTAAAATGTTTTCCGCACACTGGGCACTCAAATTTCTTTAACCCGTGTTTAAATAGTTGATGGCCATCATCTTTCTCTACAATAACATTACTTGTGTCCCTTCCATCTACCATGTCATCTTGGGAGTAGCTTTGTTTAGGTGGTATGGGAGAAGATGGGTAGTCTTCGATGTGATCATTCATTAGGTGGCTCAGCATACTATTAACACTTTGAAAAAGAGTACCACATGCCGGACATGGAGCGGTCTTGGTTATCACAGTAGTTGCATTGGTGTTTCTCCGCATTGGATTACTGCGAACAGAGAGAGCCGGTTCAGGGACTGGATCGGGTGGGAGAATGTGGGTTGGGACCAGATAATCAACCACTGCGTTGCCATTCACGGGAGGATTTTTCGTCAGTGGGAAGGGTGTAGGAGAATGTATGGCGTAGTTCTTGCGGTGACGTTTCATACTATCAGAACGTAAGAATACTTCGCCGCAGATTGGGCACAGTACCTTGTCGCGAGTCTTCTTGTGCATCCTTCGGTGTCGACTGAGGTTTGTAAGGTGACGAAACGACTCTCCACAAGTGGAGCAGTTAATCTGTTCTTGGAAACACTGCGAGCCGTATGATCTGTTGCGTTCAGCCTTTACTTCTCGTTCAGGTCTTTGGGTAGGTCAATATCGTAGGGGCGGAGACAAAAAAATATACATATATATAACAAAATTAAAATAAATAATGGTTACGTTTTATAAAATGAGTTCGTGTTGGTACAAAAGTTCACAAACAAACACACACACGCGCCAAATGTGAATGTAGGCCTAATGCTGAAATAATTACATATTTACGTAATGTGTTTAGTTCTTAAAGTTTCTGTTATGTAGATGTTATTACTTTCTTATAAAAGTAAATGTAAGAAAAGTAAATTTTGTAATGTCTTGTTAGTAATCCACTTACCATGATATCATTATTGACGAAGTCTCGACTGCTCTCAGGATGTTCGGGGAATTGATGCCCATTCACTTTTGGTGAGGTATATGGATTCATGATGCCAGTAGAACTGAAATATTGGTACGGACCTTCTTGTGAGACCTGTTGAAACAAAATTGTAGAAAACGATGTGCCACCAAGAAGCTTTGATCCACAAATGATTCACAATAATCATGAATCCACGTTTTATAGACACCGCTCCGGAACTACTTTTAAATTATTTTTTCACATTTACTTAAGAGCCGCAACAAAGATGAATCCACCTGATGTAAACAACGTTACGAAACTATTTTCCAAACGTATTCAGCTAGATCTAAATACATTAAACAGACCAAACCACCCTAGTTGTACAGCTTGAAGACAAGAAACAACCGTAACGAATACACCTTTGAACACTAAGAGATTCAGTAATACATTATTCTCTTGAAAAACTGATTTTATAAGAAATCAACAACAACAACAATAACAACACCATCATCAACAACAACACAGAGTGCTGCTATGGATGTTGCTCCATTTGATTTGTTGTAAAGACACTGTATCTTTTTCTTTCTTTTGTTTACATCACGGAATCAGCTTGCTAATGTATTGTTATAATCATAATACTGAAAGTGGGTAAAGGTTCTTCCTTTAAAAGTGGTATGCAATCAGATCAGTTCAGATGTTTAGATATAAATGTACGGGTATATAAATATGTGTGTATAAATGTATCAGAAATGTCCCAGCTTCTGACCTGTTTAAACAACTTTGTAGGGTATTTTTTCAGCACAAAAATTGGTTTTAGGTCACAACAGAAAATCGATTCCAAATCCATAACAACATAGGCTAGAAGGTTCGTGAAAACACAACCGAAAATCGAAAATCCATATATCGTGCATTAAAAGTAAAGTTTGTTTAGTGACAAAACATTCAGTAAAAAAAAAAAAAAAAAATGTAGCCCTCAATTTATCTTATACTGTCGTAAACTAAAAATTTAATGTATGCTGCCCTTTTAATACATTATTTGTCGCCGTCGAATCAATTTGGCTAGGACTGATTGTCAAATGACAGTTTTGTCTTTCTTTTGTTCTCTTCAAAACGGACAGAATGGTTTTAGCAATCATATTTCCATTAACTTTGTGTAATTTTTTACAGCAAAGTACAGCAAAGGGACAACCTGTCCGAACTCGTCGCGTGATGTCGAAGGTACCCGGTCGGTGTACGCGTAACAAGAATTTACACGTTTGGATGGTAGCTCAATCAGTTGTGAGGTCATCTATATTGATTACCATACCGCGAATGGTTGGCTCAGTGATCAAGGGGTTATCACAGGTTGATTCCGTGTAAACATGTAAACCGTGCATCGTGATATTTTGTACATAAAGTAAAGGAAACTACAGCACTGGTTACGGTGAACGAATTGTGTAGGGGGGGGGGACACTTAATACAACCCCATACCTGGTTAGAAATGGTCTCTGTTAGTGGAAATAGTCCGATATACAAAATAAGTTTGCATTTATCTTGAGCATTCTTGAATTCTTGAATACCCGAGAACAGATTTCATTTGAAGTTTGGTATTAAGTTGTATTGGACCTTATTCGCTGCCGTATCAGAGCAGCATAGGAGTCAGAGTATATTTACTCCGGAAATTAGTTAACATCATCAAGCGTTTACCAACTATTTAAAACGAAGATTATTAAAAGGGATGCTTGATATTTTTATGTGTGTAGGTTGTATTTAATTGGCTTATAAATTAAACAAATGGAATAAGCTGTAGTTTACCAACCCCTCCAAAAGATCTATGGTATAAAACTAAAACAATTAAATGCAAAAAATATATATATATATGTATATATATATATATTTATATAATTATATCCCGACGTTTCTCGAAGGCTAAATTCGGCATCGGTTTTTATAAGCAAACTCTTCGTTGGTCTTTGGTTGCCAAGTTAAAATGACTTGACGCGTTTTCTTCAAAAATCTTTGACTTTTAGTAATATAGTATTGTGGCGGAATTTACTAGTTGATCCCGGGCCTACTATAATACACTACACTAACCACTATATACACAAATCTTCTAATCCTTTCGACTTACACAGATTCGGAGGTAATCCTTGGCTTCATTAAAATGTACAACAATAATTTATACAGAATCAAAGGCAGCAATTTGGCAATAATCGGAGGTAATATTTGGTTTCATTAAGAAATTACAACAGTAGTTTATACAGAATCAAATGCAGTAATTTGGCAATAAAAAGGCACACACAGTTCCCTGGCTTAATTTCTATAAAAAAATTACAAATTTACACCATTCTCTGATGATTGGCAAACCTTGGTATAAAACGGCAACAAGTTATAAAATATGAATACAAAACTATGAATATATATTTTAAAAACTCAGTAAGGATGGCATAGAAATAGCTTCTTCTCTTTCGTTGTTGCGGCTTATATACCTCCACCCAGGCTTCGGCTGTGGTTTCCGTCACTTCTCGCTTGAAGGTCGTCTTGATCCTCTGCTCCTTAATGATGGCTTCGACCATCCGCAGTAGAGGTAGGGGGGACAGCGACTTCAAGTGGCGGCATTGAGGTAGCTTCTGATGAAACTGGGGAGGTCGGTGAAATCATCATGGCCAGCATACCTCACGGTTTCCCAGTGGCCATTCTGATGGGGGGATCTTCATGTGCAGCCACGGAGGGATCCTCTGGTGGAGAGCTTGATCGAAGGGGGGAGATCGGGGGGGGGTTGGCGAAAGGGAAATCACCGCTACGTCTTCTCCAACACCCTCAATGACGTCCGGATCAGGGGATGTGTGACTAGATGGAGGCTTAGCTACTGGGGCAGAGTTCCATCCTGCCACCACCATGCGTGATGTAGCCGATGTCTCTGCTGGCCTCTCCCGCTCTTCAACAATCGGTTGCTCTCCCATCGATGGGTGTTGTGGAACCCTTAGTAGTGGCGGTGCATCGTCTCCCATCTGGTCGCCTTGTAGTGACACCTTCTACAATAAAGATACATCACTGGCCCATGGTTCTCTTTGATGTGCCTCCACAGACCCTGTCGCTGATTAAAACTACTGTTGCATTGGTCGCAACGGAAGCGTCGCGGCTTTGAAGCCCTTCCTCGACCTGCTCTTCCAGACATGCTTCACTTTCTTTGGACTCGGTTATACCTGTAGAACATACAAACAAAACAAACTCTGTGGTCACCAAACAAAATGAAATCACTGATCCATGTTTACAAAACCAAACCAATCCACATGCCAACATTCCAATAAAAACTATCGATATCTACTCGGTAATCTGTGTTCCCTCCTAGGGTACCGCCTAGGGGAACTCTCTACTGAGGGTGTGGTCCCTCCCCACATTTCCTCAGCCCTGTCAACTACCAATGAAGGTATATTCTCCTCCATAAGGACTTCATCTGACCCAATATGAGATTCTAGGGGGCTATTGGACTGAGGAGTTTCTGACTCCAAATCTACAGTCTTCTCTTCCACTCCCCATGACTAGTTCTTGACCAAGGTAGGGTTTAAGTCTATCCGCATGGACAACCTTACACTTCCTTCCTTTTCTCAACTGATTGCGGAAAGTTACGTCAGACAACCGTTTGACCACTAACCACGGGCCCTCCCAGCGCAACTGAAGCTTTGGAGAGAGATTTTTCTTCTTGGCCGGGTTAAAGAGCCACATGAAGTGGCCTTCCTTCAAACCATGATCTGTTGCCCTTCGGTCATAATCTTTCTTTTGTCGCTGGGCACTCTTCCCAAGACACTGTCAATCTCTCTCATGAGCTCGCCTCATATTTTGACGCAACTTCTCCGCAAAATCTGTCCCAATACCATCCTCTACATCGCAACACCCAACCAACATGTCAACCGGAACGCTCACTTCTCGACCCAACATCATCATGTTGGGGGATTCCCCAGTTGATTCATGGGTCGTGCAACAGTACGCAAAAGTTGCATACGGAAGACACTCATCCCAATCTCGCTGCCTCCTCGTCGGTTCAATGAGCACCGCTACCATATTAACCAGGGTCTTGTTGAACCTTTCAGCCGTCTTGGGGGTTGTAAGCAGTCGTACGGGTTTTTGCAATTCCCAAGACACGGCACATCTCGCTGAAAACAAAATTTGAACCCTGATCGGAATGTAACTCCTGCGGGACCCCAAACCGGCAGACAAACTCATCAACCAACTTCAGTGCTACTGTTCTGGCTGTGGCATCCGGAAGCGGGTATGCCTCCATCCACTTAGTACAATAATCACCGACTACCATGACCCATTGATTGCCACTGTCCGACCTCGGCAGTGGCCTGAGCAAGTCTATGGCCACTCTCTCCATAGGAACACCAACTCGATACTGTTGCAAGGGAGCCCGGCTCTTTCGGGCAGGTGACTTCCTTTTTGCACACATGTCACAACTCCTCAAAAAAGACCTCATGTCTGCTGACATACCGGTCCAGAAATACCGATACTTCACTTTGGCCATCGTCTTATTGACACCAAGATGCCCACTCAAATGTCCTCCATGCAACTCGCAACTATGCCATCACCGCTTGCATCAGTGTCTAAGATGAAATCTTTATCTGGAATCGGATAGGGCAATATCGGTGTGGTCACGAGCATGTTTTTCAACTCCTCAAAAGCAACCTGACAAGACTCATCCCATACAAAATCTCGAGACTTCTCAGTTAATGCATGCAGGGGACTGGCTATCCCTGCAAACCCACGAATGAATTTCCGATAATAAGACACAAGACCCAAGAAACTCCTAACATCCTTCACACACCTTGGAACAGGCCAGTCAGCCACTGCCTGTACCTTCTGCGGATCCGTGGCCACACCCTCTGAAGACACTATGTGTCTTAGTAAGCTACTGACTGCCGGAACAAGTGACACTTGCTGGGTTTCAACTTCAGCCCTGCGTGTCTCAGTCTAGCCAACACTACTCTGAGACGCTCTATCATCTCGGTCACTGACTTCACGAAAACAATTATGTCGTCCAAATAAATCAAAAGGATTTCCCATTACAAACCGGCCATGACCTTCTCCATGAGCCTCTCAAAAGTTGCTGGGGCATTGCAAAACCCAAATGGCATGCACTTCCACCTATACAGCCCGTTGTCTGCCATCCACCTGCCTCACATGCACGCTTCCCTCCCCCATTATGGGCCTTCGCTCTTTGGGAATTTTGTAGTAAACCTCACTGCTGATTAGAGTGTCGGTTGACCCAGTGTCAACCAGAAAACGACAATCAGTTGCCCTACAAGCCCATCCACAAAGAAACCATAACGGGATCAACACTTGACTTTGGTAGATTTATTACCCTTTGCCCATCTTGGACCTTTCTTCTCTTCTCATCCACTATTGGGTTTTCATGACACTGTCTCTTGGACCCTCTTTGATTTCCAGCCGTTCCGTGGGTCCAACGTTGGGCTGGCTGCCGTTTCCCTGATATGAAGCAGCTTTCTTTGGAGGTTTCAAACAGTCCCTAGCAAAATTACCCTTCTGGTCACAATTGAAACATCTCCACTCCCTCACTTTACCTCTGACTATCTTTTTCTTCTCTTGAGGGTACCCCTCTGCCTGTGCAGGCAATTCTGTCGACTTACTCGACAACCTTCCCAACAAGTCAACCATAGTCTTTAGAGTCTGAGCCTGAACCTCCAAATTAGCCTCCATCTTCTCTTCTCTGACCCAACCCAGAGTCTAAAGCCCTCGCCAGTTTAGGAGGTTTTCCATCAAGTATCCTTTGCTGCTCTACCTTTTCAAAGTTATCAGTCTCAAGTGCAGCTCGGATTGCCTCGTCCAAGTTCTTTGGGCGGGCCCGATTTATACCTTCTCGTACTGACCGACTCTCAACCGCATCAAGAAAATTATTCTTGACCAACCTCTCACGAGAGTCTTCTTGTATCTCAGGATATGCTCTAAGCGTCAACTCATGGATAGCCTGACCAAGCTCTTGCAGGCTCTCCGTCGGCCCTTGCCGACGGTGCCTAAGCTCTACAAGATAATTCTCGCTTTGTCTCCCGGAACCAAATCTCCTCTCAAGCAATTTTACAAGTTCACCATAGGTACGTTTGTGACCAGGGGAGGCATCTCCCAAAATGCTGAGAGCATTTCCCTAAAAGCAAGCTGACAAAAACCGGGCTGATTGCTCTTCATTCCAGCCATTGACCTCTCGACATGACTCAAAATGTAGGTGATATTCTCTCCACAATACTTTGCCACTATACCTATCAGGGGTGATATTTGGGCGTCGATTGTTTCGCTCCAACGTCTTAATCTCACCTTCAACACAAACGTTTGACTCATTCGATGGCACTGTGCCAGTTACAGTTGAACTCATTACATGGGGCACTCTTCCCTCACTTGACATGTTAGCGGCTTTCTTTGGCCGGGTTGCAAAACTCAAAGGTTCACTGGGTAACTTCCTTGGACTAACAATATCTATGTCCTGAAGGAATGGATTGGTATTCTGTCCACCCTGTCCCATAAAACTCTGACTCAACACAAAAGACTGTACCTAGTCTCTAACATTGTCAACTGACATAGCCACAGCTGGGGAGGGTGACTCTGAGACATAGCCTTTGAGCGGAGGGAGTACTCTCTCGATATGCCATCCCCTTATATCTCAGGGGGGTCACCTCCGATGATATGCCAATACCCAGGAATGGGTTCACTCCGGTACCCTAGCTGTACCCAGATGTCTTTTCTGGGATTTGAAAATCAACCTCTGAGTCCACCTGAAACCTCGCATGACTATTCTCATAATTGGCCTCTCTATGTTCCGAAGTCTTCGGAACTTTCCCCAACTCAGCATAGTGGTCTCTGTTCCACTGCAAAAGTTCCATTTTCAACCTTGCACGACTTAACCCTTCTTGTAATCTCTGTAATTTAACATCAACCTCCAAGGTACCCGCTTGACCCTTGGAACCTTCACTCATGTTGGTTTACTATACCTCTAGTCAACCCACAGGCGACTGTACTAGTAACCCTTACACATACATAGGACCGAATCTACTTCTTGTCCAACCACCAATAGACAAATACCCATCACCAGACCCACACAAGCCAGTATAAAACACAGTCAATCACACTAGAACTTACAGTGTCACGGACCACTAGGTGACTGAGTCACATCTAACTGAGCAGTCGGTGTAACAACTCTCTGTAGTTCCAAGCTTTGCGACTATCTGGCACTGTTTGTCTGACAAGTCAAACTGTTAATTCGCAGCAGTGTCAAATTCTGCTCCCTTGCAATTCGGCGAAACCGCCTCAGCTCCAAGCGAGTCTTGGCAAACTGACAAATCGCAACAAGAAAAACTATTGCAACAATCACCAAACAACAACACACAATCGCATTGCCAAGTCTTGAACCTGTGTACTTTTTTTTACAAGGAGTATGACTTAATCGATTACAATCATCCCACTTCTGACACCATTTGTGGCGGAATTTACTAGTTGATCCCGGGCCTACTTTCGCCTCAGGTTATAGATCACGAAGTAATCTGAACGCTAAAGAGCTTTGTCCGTTTTGGAGGAAATATACCGCCGATTGTACTCGATTGTCTCTCTCTAAATACACATTAAGCAATGCACCGCCTGGCACATGCATAGGACGGTATAAGTCACCGACCAGCTCGCGCACGCGCCCTCGCATACAAATTAAGACATACAACATGCACTGACCGTCACAGTATAACTTTATTATTTATTTGACAATTTCCCTTAAAGAAACAACCCAAACTTAAATACGAAAAGCAACAATAGCGGAATTCCTACCGAACATTGCCAGAAATCTAGGATGGAATACTTCATAAAACGCCTGCAAAGTTTTTTTCTTCAGTACGTATGAATTCGTCATAAACGACAACCATGACTTGAGTGGTGTTGTGACATCATTGTCTCTTCGTGTTGACATCCGCTATGCACAGAGAGGGTGTTAGAACACGATCAAAACGTAGCAGGCGAAAGCAAAACCAGACTCGTACATTCTTGACTAAGGGGGTATTATTTACACCCGTTGTTTTAATTGAGAAATTGCATTGAATATGTATATATATTTGTTTTTCTTCTAAACGTTGTTAGCCGATACAATTAAAATCAAACAAACCACAAAATGTTAAATCTTTCTCATATTACTAAATAACAAACAAATCATAGTACAGATGCGTACACCTGTCCATCAACCCGGTCGCTGTTTGTGCTGGGTAAGAAAAAAAAAAAAAAAAAAGGGGGGTGGGAGTCTTGGTGACACCCCCACTAGGCACCCACATGCAACGATCCACATGATCCACACGACTGTGGATTATGATCCACCTTCCAAAAACGGGGTCATATACGCCTTCGTTACTACTAACATGTATCAATAGAAAACTGCCAATGATTCCAGAATCCCTGACAACGTATGTGCTATTCATTGTCACGTTGATCTTGTTGGCCATCCGTCGCTTTCAATTATTAGTGTGAAGATAACACCACGCCTAGAACACATGCAGCCTGGAACCAGACCATCAACAGATTATCAAAACTTGGTGAGAGTTTCTACTTGAACCTAACTTGAACCCAACTTGAACCCTGATCCATATCACCTCAAGATGTGTACTTTAAAAATCCGCTCAGCAAAAAACAAAACTGCTGATTTCTCTGATTATGCTTGTTCATGTGGAGTTGAAACATGGCTAAATGACACAGATACGGCTCAGGATTGAGCTAACTCCACCTGGTTTTACGTTTTTTGATCATGTACGCACTCAAAGCAGGGGAGGGGGTACTGCCCTTCTAGTACGAGATACTATGCATGTTAAAAAGATTGCTGCTGATGAGCTCAACTCCTTTGAATTTTTCAGAATGGACAATTGTGTCTGGTTCACAACGACTACGGATTGTCATTTTGTATAGGCCTCCATATTCACCAAATCATAGAGTTTCAACAGGTTCATTTTTCACTGAATTTGCTGAATACCAAGTCATTGATATTATCTCCTGAGCCAGTATTAATTACCGGTGACTTTAACATCCATGTAGACATTCCCCATGATCCTGATGCACTGCGCTTAATGAGCTACTTGAGTCAATGAATCTTGAGCAGCACGTGCATTGCTCAACTCACCAACATGGACACACATTGGACTTGATAATAACTCGCCAATCTGAATCCATAATTGAGAGCCCACCTGTGCCAGATTTTATGATTCCGATCATATCTCTTGAAATGGATCGGTTGAGGAATGAACTTTAGGTATCAGATTTGTGCATCAACGCTCCTCATCATCTAAATGAGCTAGTGGAAAGATATAATGTAACAACTTGCAGAAGCCTTAGATAGACCATGGAGGTAGAAATAGAAGGAGATACAACGAGCAGGGGATCAAAGGAACCAACTCTAATGCCGAGGTCGTAAAAACACAAGTGTTAATGTCCAAAACCCAGAAGGTGGCTTATCCAATTAGCGACTGTCTGGAGACGAACTCACAGCCGTGTTGCATTCTGGTAGTCTGAGTGCGTGCGCAGTAGTGTGGTTAAAGTAAAGATGGCGACGTACAGTAAAGACAACTTTTATTATGGTTCGGACATCAGCGATTTTTCAGAGATTGAGGCGGAATTAGGTAATGTTTCTGACGGGAGTTTCGGGTCAGATGATGATGATATCAGTCGCTATTGTATCTGCAGTTTACCAGCAACTACAGAGATGATTGCGTGCGATGCCGAGTCATGCAAAATAGAGTGGTTGCATTACCAGTGCATCGGCATCACGCCCGACACAATACCCAAAGATTCTTGGCTGTATGAATTTTGCCGTCCAGCAGCAGAAGGTAAAATATTTGCGTTTTTTGCTTTCTAAAATAATGTTCACGATTAAACTTTAACATTCTATTTTTGTAAACTGCATTTGACACAACTTCAACAAATGGGGCGGAAAGTTACCCCTTAACTGTCGCATGATGCACCGATGGATGGAGATTTTCAAGACAACATTTTTTATTTTAATTATTAAAGATTTGGACGGACATCAATCACATTATCAATATATCGTTTATAATATTGCGGTTTTTGCCTTCTTGATTGAAATTTGTTATTTAAAAAGAAAGACATTGGATGAAAAGTGGAGCTATGAAACATTTCGCCAAGACTAAAACTATTAAATATTGTTCTGGACAATTTTATAAAAACATTGTTTTAGTAATGGTATTGGTAGTATAGTATTTATTCTATTAGTGTTAGTCATAAAACTAAAACTATGTTCTTCTTTTGTGTTTTTACAGATTCATCCAGCATGTCCAGTTCCTCTATTTCTAACCCTGATCATGGCCCCTCGACCTCTAGTACTACTCAGCAGATAGCATTGGCTTCCGATGGTGCTAGTACTAGTACTACTTCTAGTACTAGTACTACTTCTAGTACTAGCAGTACTACTAGAAAGAAGATCAACTCAAAGGGAGATTATGTTTAAAAGAAAACTTCAAACAAGAACCCAGCCAAATCAAAAGGTACTTTTTGTGAATGGGAATGGATTTTTCAGTAATCTTTTTAGACTTGTTAAGTTGGATTAAATATCAACGTTAAAAGCAGGAAAGGCAATAATATGGGTAATATTCCCATTATTAATATTATAAAAAAGGCTTTTTGAAAAAGCAAATTAAAAGAAAAAATCCTTTCACAGGCCAGAGTACACAGCTATTGGTGCAACATAACAAAAGGTAAAATAATAGGAAACGTCTCAACAAAACTTATGGATAATGTAATAAACCTATGGGTAACAATTCGCATCATGGCATTTGTCAAGGTGTACTTGGACTTGAAGCAATACAGAGGAAATGAAAAAAGGGCGAAAAGGCTTTGCGTAAAACACTTTCTTCTTAAAGATGGACAGCTCAAATTTGAAAAGTTTACAACGAAAGTGTTTCTATTGGCCAAGTGTTTAATTCTTCCATTATTGTGAGCCATAGTGAAGTCGATCAATATATACACAATTCAGTCAAATTTGCGTCTTTAAAATATATTTGCAAAAATATATAGTCAGTTCATCAAAAATGTAGTTAATCAGGGCAACTGATGCCAGCATCAGATTGTAAATAGTATTTTAACTGTCTTTACACGAATTAAACAGTTTGAACCCTCAAATAAAAAAGTCGCTATACTCGTTGAACTCAACATGATCTCTTGACTTAAAATTCCTGCCTATGAGGCAGTCAAAAACTGATCCATCCAGCGTACAAACTTCACAGTTGATGATGTGCCAGGAAGACATTTTGACTCTAATGCATTGGAACTGTGCTGCTTAAAACCTGTAAGAAAAAGAAAAAAACAAACATTTATTTTTCAACTCATAAAACACAGTTTCATACCAGACGTAAGCTTTATCTCGGCATAGACATAGAAGAACAGGATATTACACCAAAATAAAGACGCACTCCAAGGATCTTGGATAACATAAATCTTAACAGACATACTTTATTGGCGCTGCTCAAGTGGCGACACGGCCTTTTTAAGTCTCTGCTTCACCGCATTTTATCCTTTTTACACCTTGTTTGAGTGTTAGTCTACACCTTTTTGTTGTACCATCATGTCAAATGTACCGTGCTCACCGATGTTTGTGATTTTGGTTGTTTTACTGACTGTTTCATGGAATGTTAGGAGAATTTTGGGTGCCGTCCACAACAACGAGGGTGAGACTCCACCATTGCTATCGTATAGCCGTGAGTTTTTACTGAGTCGTCGTGCCTTTTCTACCATACTGGATTACACAATACCAGAAATATGTGGGACACACCAAAGGTGCGTAAACGCGGAAGGAAAGGAGGTGTTCGAAACAGGCTCAAACAAAATAGGTTTAGAACTCCACTCCCAACTATTATCCAAGGAAATGTTCAAAGTATTCGGAACAAAACATGCAATTCCTGTCAAACTATCGTGACTCCAGTATTATATGTCTGACGGAGACATGGCTAACTGAAACTGACCCTGACTCAGCGGTTCACTTGACTGGGTACACCTTGCTGAGAAAGGATAGAAATAAAGACTCTGGTAAAAGCAAAGGAGGCGAGGTATGTATGTATGTGAATGAACGATACTGTAACCCTTCACACATTACCACTAAACATCAAATTTGTACACCGGACCTTGAACTGCTCGTTGTTCATCTACGGCCGTATTATTTGCCGAGGGAAATTCATCAGATTGTGTTTTTCGTGGTCTATATACCCCCCTTCAGCAAATGCCAAGAAAGCTGCCGATATTATACAGGACCTTGTCCCCCAAGCTGAAACGGCTTCACCTGCTGCAGCTAGGTTTGTACTAGGCGACTTTAATATGTGCAGCTTATCAGAATGCTTGCCAACATACTACCAGTACGTAAATTGCCCCACCCGCCATGACGCCTGCTTGGACCTTTGCTATGGGAGCATTGAGAGGGCATATCAAGCAAAACCCTTATCTGGTTTAAGCAACTCGATCACAACATGATCCAGTTCCAGTCTATAAACCTCTTGTGCGCAGAGAACCTGCCAAGAAGATCCAAGTGAAATCTTGGTCGAGTCAAGCTGTGGAGGCCTTAAAAGGATGCTTTGCATGTACTAACTTGGAAGTTTTCACTGACCCTGCTGACGACTTGGATGAAACAGCTGAGGTGATCTCGGACTATATCCGCTTTTGTGAGGACATGATAATTCCCAAGAAGACAGTTAAACTATTTGCCAATAATAAACCATGGATAACTTCAGTTCTGAAGAAGATTCTAAATGAAAAAAAGAGAATGTTTAGCATTGGACCAAGGGATGAACGTAAACAAAATAAAGGATTGTAAAATGGTTTATAAAAGAAAACTTGAGAGTTTTTTTCAGACGAATGACACAAGGAAAGCTTGGCAAGGTCTGCAGACCATTACAGGCTATAAACCCCAAGAAAACGAAGCAAACTTTGCCAATGAGTTGAACTCTTTTTACAGCCGGTTTGACAAGTTTAGTTTCCATACAGAACAGAACGAAGTTATGCGTGAGTTACGTAATTGTCAAGCAGATAACATACACATAACAGTTGGGGAAATAAAGGCGTTATTTAAAGCCACTAACCGCAAAGCATTAGGACCAGACAACATTACTTCCAAAGTGCTAAAGGTATGCGCTGACCAGTTAGCGATCCCTTTTCAATCATTGTTCCAGGCATCTGTTGACACTGCATCAGTGCCAGCATTGTGGAAAAAATCTGCAATTGTCCCAATTCCCAAAATGCGTAATTTCAAGGAAATGAATGATCTGCGCCCAGTGGCTCTTACATCAGTTCCAAAGAAATGTCTGGAAAAGACTTTAAACCGGTTACTACCTTTTGTTACTGGATCCATCGACACATAACAGTTCGCTTATCGCCCACATAGGAGTGCAGAGGATGCTGTTCTTACTTTGTTAAATTGTATCTTTGAGCACTTGGAGAAAGCAGGGGCTTTCGTTAAAGTTCTCTTTGTGGATTTTTCAAGTGCCTTTAACACCATTCAGCCACATCTTCTTGCCCGTAAACTAATCAATTTGAATGTTAACCCCAAACCTATTCTATGGATCAACGATTTTTAAGCAAATAGAAGTCAACAAGTTAAATTGAACTCTACCCTGTCATCTGTTCAGCACACTTTCACAGGTGCCCCACAGGAATGTGTTTTGTCACATGTTTTGTACACTTTATATACCAATGATCTAAAGGCGGGGAATTCAACACATAAAATTAATAAGTATGCGGATGACACGGCTATTGTTGGCTTTTTGGATGGTTAAAGGGAATCTCTAGATTGCTTCACTGATGAAGTGACACAGTTTATCCGGTGTGATGAAAACTATCTAGAACTCAATGTCAGTAAAACTAAAGAAATGGTAATTGATTTTAGGAAAAATAGATTTCCTATTGCGCCAGTTGTTATTAAAGGTGTAAGTGTGGAAGCAATGTCCGAATACAAATATCTAGGAACTGAAACTGACAACCAACAAGACTTCGAAGCATGTGCCAAATCAAAAAATAGTAAATTGCAACAATGTCTTTTCGTGTCGACAAAACGATCTTGCAACTGTTTTACCAGTCTATTGTTCAGAGTATTCTCACTTTTTGTCTTGTTTGTATTTTCGGAAATATGAGGTCCAAGGATAGGATTAAGCTAGAAAGAATAGTCAAGCAAAGTAAAGTAATTGGCCTTCAACAAGAGTCTCCAGAGGCACTATATAAATATCTAATGTGCAATAGAATTAATTCTATTCTTTCTGACCCTGACCATCCACTACTCTCCAAATTCCAGACCAACTCCAGAAGTAAACGTTTTTTACAAAGAAGGATCAGAACACAGCGATACGGCAGCTCATTTGTTCCGGCAGCTATCAAATGGTACAATGAGCAGTTGGAGCGATGAGCTGTCGTGTGGCTGGCTCTGATCCCTATTTATCATTTGCCTTCGTGCGGTTTTGTGTAAGGTTTTTATAAGTAAAAATTATTGTGTGTGTATTTTTAATGTAATTTTAAAAGTTGTACTATATTGTTACTGATCGTTTGTATTGTATTTGCATGCAGTTCTTTGTCAAGGCCATTTTAATTTCCCCATTGAGGGATAATAAAGTTTTATCTATCTATCTATCTATCTATCTGTTAAATTCATTTTTGAGATAAAGCTACTTAATCCCCCCAAAAAGTTACCGGTTTGTCAGATGTTCCCTTTCCTTGCCATTTTAGATTTTCCCCTTCCTAAAGCCTGGTTCATACTTCCTGCGAATGCAAATGCGAAGTGAATATTGATGTCACAACTCTGTATACTCTTATTCTCAGAGACGGTGTGAGATGGAGATGTTCAGTGCTCAACTTATGCAGTCGACGCAGGCCAGGTGAAGATCTCGTAAGACCAACATCTCCCTCATATAGATGAAGCAGTTGCGTCCAACTAATTTTCTGGTTGTCAAACTGCAGAACAATTAAAAACATACACAAAGAATTACACACACTTGTTTGTTTCTTTGTTTGTTTAACACTTATTTGATACATTTTTCCTAGATGAATTATTCCATTCAATGATTTTGTTATGGAAGCCCGAGTTCTCCCAATTGTTCCTTGTCGTCTTCATTAAGTGAGGGACGCCACAGATGAAAAACAGCTTTCTCGATTGGTCTACTGGATTGGGTGTAAAGTATACTGGGGTATCACCAGAACGAGGGCCATGTAGTTTGTACAGCTTCCGGTTGGGAGAGGCACCATCTGACACCAAGGCATGGACTTACAGACCAGCAGTCTCCAGATATATAATCACCTCTGATATGCATGGATACAGTTGATCACTGGACACTCCTATAGTAGCATAGTATGCGACAGGGACATATAATGCGCTGAGTAAACCTCTGACCATGAAGACCAAAACATGTGATTCCTCTTTCGGCTCCTTCACTCCCCTACAATGGCGCTCAAAACTTTGAACTTTGTTGGAGATGTCCCCAACAATCTTTCCAGATCGTGCACCATTAACAAGACCAAATTTGATTCTCATTTCGTCAAACAAAACAGCAACATGCTTCTCTTCCTCTGGGCAGGAATCTAGTTTGTGATCGACAAACATTCTCTCCAGCATAGCTGAGCTAAAACCAATGGTTGCCTCTGCAAAATGGCTGTAGGGGGAGAGGGTATTGGGGTGGGGTAGCCTGATAAATCCAGACTCTCTTAACAAATTATAGGCAGAGGCTGACTAGGATTGAAGTGCAATGCACAAACGGATCACTGCTGGATGCCATCGCATTTGCTTCATTTTTTGAGTGGCCTCCAGTTGCTGGTCCCATAAAAGCCTTGCAGGTGTGCCTGCAGGTAGCAGAGTTGTCATCTGTGCATCAGCACTCTCAACAGCTTTCATCATAGCAAAATCTTCAGTGCTGCCTAACTCAACACCCTCAGACCTGACAATGGAAGCTATCTTGTCTGTCAAGGCAGCATTCCTTCTCTTTAGAGAACGATGCGCACTCTGAAGGCCCCCTAACTTATGCATAAGTTGGGTCGGTTTCATACTTCTGTTCGGTATATGACTTGATGGAGACACCGTCTTGCACTCTTAAACCTTTAGACGACCAGACATACTTGCCAAGTCACTTCGATGAACTTTGCAAACAAGACATCGATTGATTTTTGCAGAATCTTGCAGCAACAGGTGGCACCGTTTATGGCGTATGCTGCCCTGCACGAAAACATCTTGTGGCGTGTTGCTTAGTAGGACTTGACCCTTGGGTCCATCTTCATTGTGACAAGTGACCCAAAATCAGTATTTCCAACAAAGACTGCTCTGGCTGCAATTAGCTTGCAGAGCTTCTCACAATCAGCGGCATCTAATGGACTGTCCAAATGAAACGAACAAATGAAACATACAAAACTCCGTCTGAACATCCACCCCTGCCACAGCAAATTTCCAGGAAAAGTCACAAAAAATGGTCAACAAAACAACTGGATCGGCATTCAAATTCATCTTCATAATACGAAGACGATCTTCAGTGAACCACGTGTTCAACCCACTCCTCCTTGCTCAGCCTCATGCGCCCCAAGTTTTGACGATATCAGCATAGATGAAGAACTGCAGATGTCACACTGTCTTGACTCAAACTGAAACAGTGAAATACTGCAGGTTGCAGATTTGATGTTGCGCAACCCAAATTTCATCCACCATTGAAGAAGCTGGGCTTCACACCATTTACAGATGAATGGTGGATACATGGTGTCATCCTCATCTTCGGTCAAAACCAAACTGAAAGCCAACTTAATCTGCTTGGAATATTTTACTTCAACAATGGCACGCTTCTCTCCACACTACCGACAACCACTCTCTATGGGATGCCATAATTGAAGCAGAAATCATCTGCAAGTAAATAAAAATTACAGAAGATACAAATAAGAAAGCAATTTGAATGTTTGTTTGGCTTTTATTTCTTTAACCAATGTTTACCCCGAGGCTGGATTCATGAAAAGTTAATTCCAGATTTCTAATCTCCCCATATGTAAAAATAATACACATTAACATTGAGTGCAGATTTTTAAAATAAAAGTCAGTAAATAGTGGTTTCATTTTTTATTTATTTTTTAAAAATTAATTACAGCTTGAGATTAGGTAAACAGTCTGTACGTTATCTTTATTTGGTAAATTTTATAAGTGTTTTTCCTAAATCTGTTGAAAATAATGGTTAACCAACATTCAGTATACATCAGATTAAACTCCCCAATTGATACACACAAGAATATTGTAGTAGATTCAAGTTCCACTTTACTATTTAGAAATATAAACATTTCAAATTGAGTAATTAAAAATTAATATATTTATAAACGATGATTCATGCTACTTGCTAGTCTTACACCGCGTTTACACTGGATCCAGAAAAGGTGGATTGAGATCCGGCATTTTTTTACGACCTCAGATCAGATCCCGTGCCGTGTTTACACTAGTGCTTGATCCGGCTCCGACCCAACTTTTTGACCGGATGTATATTGGTCATTACGTCACCGCTCCTC
>JAUELU010000022.1:5583015-5593101 GCA_032357145.1 Evasterias troschelii
ATTAAAATCTTACGCATCTAGTCAAAACTGGACAATGAAGCGCACCGTCCCACTCGTACCCCCCCCCCCCCCCACACTTTCATTGACAACGCATTTTATACACATGACATTGAAACTGATGCAAGCCACAGTTCACGCGCTGACTGTGTGCTGTCGACGTCTTCCGTTTGTTTGATCTGCTGGCGGGAAACAGTGCCCTCTTTCGCTGGATATTTTTTAGTAAAAAGCACTGATAATTAATAACTCAATATTAAAATTGAATTGAACATTGAAACTCAAAAGAACGTTGAACCTAAGTATCAAAACACATAAACTAAATGATGTCATGATGACGTCATCAGGTGTGAATTGTTAAAGTTGAAAAATGACCATTTGCTTTTTGCTGTATCTCAACGAATATGAAAGCTATGATGTTCAAAGTTGGGCATCTGATAGACCAAGACTGGGGCAACATTTGAAAAGTAAAAGCCAAAATTGTACGACCTTAACTTCCGGGTCGTTACCCTAGGTCGAAGTTCACCTTCGTTTTTTTCCTTCAAAAAACAACTTTTGAAATTATCTACGAAATAACTCCAGGTTGAGAATGAATTGAAAGTTGAAACTCAACAAATAGTTGAACCTTAGTATCAAGACAACACTTACTTAATTACGTCATGATGACGTCATCAGGCATTGAATTAAATAAAATCAAAGTTAAATATTTAACAAAATCATAACTCAAAAATCATAATTCGGGTTTTGACAATCTACACATCATCGGATAGATCGTTACAAGTTTGACAAACGCTTCACAGAACCCGAGCAATGTTTTTTACTTACTTCCAGTTCATAACGGAAGTTGAAAATTTCATATCTTATCTTATTCTTATCTCTAAAACTACTGATCACTTCAGCATAATTTTTTATCAGGTTGCTCAAACATATGCAAAGAGATGACAACATTTTGACCTTTACATATGGTCGAAAAAGGTCAAGCGCACCTGTTGACCACAAATTGACAACGCAAAATAGTGTAAACCCACGCTAAACCTGAACACGTGCAGCTCGCGTTCAGCATGTACTCCATGGCCCCAGACGACTTCCGCGAAGTGTGAATAGCGCCCGCAAGCATGAAGTTGGAACAACCACATGCACTGGCATTGTTTGAAGAGAAAACTTAAAAGTACGGTAGTCACAGAGCAACTGATAAAATAAAACTCTGTTAGCTCTGAGAGACGGCTGATAATGTCAACATCTTTTAAAAGCTATTGCTTTTCATATTTGAGAGTTGCTTCTATCAATCAAGTTTATTTATTTTAAATGTATCAACAGGACGAACACATACAAATGACAATGGTTTTAGAGTTGTAGATTCTTTGTTGTAGAAGATGAACCTATAATACAATTAACCGTTGATGTCGTTACCTGATACAAGCATTTTAGTAAAGTTTACAAAACTAAGCAATTCAGAAGAAGTTAATATCTGGAAAACAAATCGCTCTTATTTGATTTTGTTAATGTGTGAATGGTTGATTCTTTGAATATTAAAACAAACTTTTTCAAAGTTAAGGCAATGGTCCAAATATGATAATTATACATATTACCTATTAAAGACTTTGGACAGTATTTGTAATTGTCAAAGACCAGTCTTCTTACTTGGTTTATCCCAACATATGCATAAAATAAAAAACCTGTGAAAATTTGAGCTCAATTGGTCGTCGAAGTTGCATGATAATAATGAATAAAAAAACACCCTTGTCACCCGAAGTTGTGTGCTTTCAGATGCTTGATTTCATGACCTCAATTTCTAATTTTGAGGTATCGAGATCAAATTTGTGGAAAATTACTTCTTTCTCGAAAAATATCTTACTTCAGAGGGAGCCATTTTTCACAATGTTTTATACTATCAACAGCTCCCCATTACTCGTTACTGAGTAAATTTTTATGCTAATAATTATTTTGAGTAATTACCAATAGTGTCCACTGCCTTTAAACCTTTAAAATAAAATGATCTAGCAAATTTGTTAACAATACTCTATTACTTTGTTGTTCAATTGTATGACATTTTTAACATTGTAATTGTTTCATACTTTAAACACCACCATTATATATAACAGCCTTAAGGAAGTTGGCTCATATTGTTCAGTTTACACCAGTAGGCATTAAGACCGTATTTTGACACACGATTCGACTATTAAAGACAAGTAAACATTTATTCCACTATTATTCAGGTGCGTCCAATGCTTATTACAAAATTATCATTGTCCAGTAAAGTCAAGTTACATACATACATGATAAACCTGCAGGTATTCCATGCAGAATCCAGTTACTTATTAGATGAGAAACCATTCATAAAACTCATAGCCTATACATATTGTTTGAGTCGTAGGGCCTATACAAACAAGTTACATGTACAGTTAGCTGTTTGTTGCATATAGCATTGAAAATGTTTCGTTTATTAATATATGTAAACTATAGGCATGTAATGTAGTAATAAAAAATTGATATCAATTCGTAACTAGACAACCAGCTTGTCTAAAAGACATCACATATATACATTAAGGGTGATTTACAGGTAAGCTATCCTGTGTTATGCAGTCGCTATTGGTTAACAATATTCAGGCGTGATATAAGCCCAGCAGTAAAGCTAAGAGGGAAGTGCTTTCAAGTACAAGGTCTGACCTATGTGCATGTAAATTCATAACTGGATAACAAACTTGTCAAAAGACATCACATACATTAAGTGTGATATAGCTATACTGTAATATACAGTCACTATTGGTTAACAAGATTCAGGCGTGATTTTAAGCCTAGTAGTAAAGATAAGAGGGACATGTTATTAATTACCAGGTCTGACTTATGTACGTGTAAATTCATTTAAGGTTTCAATGACATTTTTGACTATTTAATAAACTTTTAAAGAGTTTTGCTGATTTTACGAGGAAAAACAAATCAGGATTCCCACTATTTAGTATAGAAAGAATAGCACTTATGTAGTTCTTAATGTTAATGTTATAATTCTTAAACAAAGAAGAGTATCTATGCATTTAGTTTTTAATGTTTATGTTAAATGTACATATTCACATTTGCCTTTTTGCTTTGTTCCAGATGCAAAGCTTGATTCACCTCAGCGGGTATTATGTGGTAATTAATTCTTCCTTTGAAATTAAACATGCACAGTACTTCATTAAACTGCACAAAATATTGCTTCATGACTATGCAATGTTTTATCTGTAATGTATACAAACATACATACATACATACATGTGTTTTTATTTCTACCTCCATGGTTTAAGTTCTATCTAGAATCCACTCTGTGAGCTGTTGGTTGATGACAGTTGGGTTGAGAGCTTGTAATGTTCATGGTTAACTCTAAAAAGACTTGATTAATCACACATGAGTAGCTAGTGTTGGTCAATGGATTATAGTGAGAAACTAGTTCAGTTCTAGGATTAATCCACATGACATTGATTATCCACCCCAGGAGCTGGTTCTTTAACCTGCTCCTGTAAGCAAAGACATTAAATAAAAGTCAATAAAAATTGGAGTACTGTTATTATGGTTTTAGATAATGGTCTGAAACTTTCAGTCAATACATTTTTACACAAACCAAAAAAGTACAGTATATGCAAATGTCGAGAACATAACATCTGCATATTACATTAGTTTCATGTGAACATGTTTAGGATAGCATTGTATTATATGTAAATGTGAATAACTTACAACAATTCTACAGCTGACATTTGGAATGAGTTTTTGCTAGGGTTTAATTTAATTTAATTCCTAAAAGAAAGTCTTAACTATTTCCGTATTCAGTGAAGAGACACAATTTAATGTCAATGAATGAATGCACGCACTTTAATAAATCAACTACTGATTCAAAACAATCCCTTTTTCTTTACACACTGAGGAATGACACTGCCAATAGAAAACTTATACACAAGTTTAAAAGGCTACAAATTCCAATAGAAGGCCTTAAAATCTGCGTATTGTTGGACATGGGTTGACCAAACTTGACGAACCTTTTAACACTACAGCATTTCAATCTGAAACTGAATTGTAAACAGTGTTTCACTCATGTTCAAACCAACCTTGCTCAAAGGCTGGGTGTTTTTGCGGCTCTTAACACATGTTGTAAGTTAAATATGCATTACAAATTCTTGTGTTTCCAATCACTAGAAAGTGAGTTCGGCTCCCAGTCTTTAAACTTGTGTCCTTAAAGCAAGACAATTAACCATTATTGCTCTGTTCTTCGAATCAGACCAAAAAAAACAGATAGGCTGTGTGTGTTAAGTAGTGTGTGAAAATAAATCAGTTACACTTACCGCTTAGAGAACGAATTAATCCGTTGTGTCTGATTTTGGTAGAAGATTGTGCCACATCACATTGTAATCCCTCACAAGATGTACTAGGTGCTGCAATTAACAATTGTCATAACAACTCATAATAATTAGCTCTTTGAGATTGCTACAGAAATAACACTTTGTAAGCACCAATATTTTCTCAAATCACAGAGGATTTGAACTGTAGATTAGAAACAAGATAGCTTTCAGCAATAATATAAAATTTGTTATGTAAGCCATAGTATTATTATTATACATGTACGCTAGTAACAAACACATGGTTTACATATAATAGCATTAACAGTATGGAATGACTTAGTTGATGGCTGGTCACTGTTCAAAGCGAATTTTAAGTGCGTTAACAATTATAGACAGTTTGCGACCACCAACAAAGGCAACTAGAAGCAATGAACCTATTGTACTCTTACTAATGATAATATTTCCAGGGCATTTGTCAGTCCCTGGAACTATGCACATTGATTTAAGACAGTATCTGCAGTGACTGGATTCAGGGGTAAAAGCCTCTTTTACAGTATCCACAAGTCAAAGTTAAAGCTGATCTTTCTGCTTGTGGTTGTGCGTTCTTCTGGAGTCAACTGTCTTCAGCCAGCAGCATCATGTCTTCCTCAAACTTAAAGAGTCTTCTCAGTATCTCCTGCTTTTAGGTGCATCTACATGTATCTGCAGCGACAGTTTCCCACATACTTATAAACTAACAACTAGTGCATTGAGATCACACGTGTATGTGTCTTTGTAGTAAAGACGGGTCTTCCAATCGGTCTCTCCTTATGACAGCTCTCCATAAAGAAAGTCTTTTGGGATGCAGCCCTACTCCAATCTGGTGACATGACCTGAGCAACACATGTGTCCTTGCTTAAATAAGGGAATGAATGGTGATTACCAACTCTCATGAGCAGTATGTTGTTGGTTACGCAGTATCTTCAGGAGATGTTGAGGATACAACTCAGGCAACACATTTATGAAATGAGTTGAGCCATTTTTCTTTTGGGAGCAGACAGTCCAGTATTTACTACTGGAGCCTATTTACCACGCAAGCCTTGTCAGCTTTTTGTTGGACCAGATTCTCTTTGAAAGCCTGAAGGTTGTAGCAGCCTGTCCAATACGCTTGTTAAGGTCTGTCTCAAGACAGAGACAGTCAGTAATCATGGAGCCTTATAATACAAACTCATGAATGTCTTTAAAGCTCATGGTTGTCGATGGTTGTAGATGGTAAAACACAGTATTAGTTTTTAAATTTTTCATTTACCATACTTTGTGTGTTCATATAGCTTCATGTACATGTAGCTTGATTTCACACTGTTTGTGGTCTTCTCTTTCAAAATGAAACTTCCTGTAAACATGAATTACTTACAAATGTTTTACTACATGTCTCAAACAATGTAGGATTAACCAGTTCGCTTCGGAGGATACAATAAAGCACATACATGTATCTCTTATACAATATTTACTGGCATTCAACTTTCTGTTTATGTTTATGCCAGCAGACCACTGTTGATTGCTGTTGCTTGCATATACCAAGGCACCTGTTTCACAGAGTCCTGGTGGTCATGATTTGGCAACTTTGATCAAAAGGCACTGTAAACAATTTTGTAATAACCTTACATTACATATCCAAACATTTATTTTAAAGGTGCCATACACAACATTTGCATGGATTTGTGCCTAAAGCCTTTCTCAAGGACCTGTTCCTTTCACACACCCACTAAGATTTTATTAAGATTGTTTTAGAACTACTGCATTCATGAGATCTTTCATATCTCAGAATGCCACATGTGCAACTAGGTGTACATGTAGGTCATTGATCGGCCTCTACATTTAATGGCTTTCCAACAATTTCATTATGCTTCGTAAACACAAGCCTAAGTTTCCAAAAATATTAAGTTAAAATATACAAAAGTTAATGACAAAAAAGTCTTTAAACGGTGTGTCCAAAAGGTGTATCCTTGACAATATAAATTGTTATTATTGCTAATAAAAAATTGCTTTTTGACTGAAAAAAGTTATGGAATAATATTGCACAGGTATAGCAAGAGGTTTATTTCCCCAAAGCGCATTGGTTAATATACATGTATTATCAGTTATCATTCCAACAGTACGCAAACTTCTATGTACATAAATGTAATTCTGTATCACAGTATAGTATAGTATATTTCTCTGCATTTTGTTCACTCTTTAAAAATATACAAATTTAAAATTTACAAGTCTTAAATTAGTTAAAACTCCAGCACAGGATAGTAAAATATTTAATTAAAGAAATAAGTTAAGACAACACCAACAAATAATTATAAAAATCCCCAAAACAGTGCAGTAGCCTACGACATGGATTTGTTTTAAGTAAAACATCTCAGGTCACCGCCCGATTACCCCCCCCCCCTCCTCCCGCCCAGCACCATCTATGGAAATACGAACAACTAAAAACATTAATAACTATATTGACAACAATTCATTGGGGAAGTACCTACTAGATCCAACTTCCCCCACCCCTCCTGCTTCATGAGTAAAATAATCAACTGAAATCATTCAAAACTCTAACATAGAGTTAAACAATGTAAATAAAATATTTTCTAAGTTATTTCTCTCATTTCAATGTTTTATTAGTTTTTCAGATTTTAAGGTTTTTCTTCTGATTTTAATGTTTTCTTTGTTTCCTGTTCTCTTAATGGGTTCGTAAACAAATTCACTTCTTTAATGTTTTCTTAGTTTTTGCTCTTATTTTAATGTCTGTTTTTTTTCATTTTTTAAAAATATGTTGTCTTCAATGTTTTCTTAGTTTTTCTGTTGTACCTCCTTGTATGACTTATTAAAAGGTCATAAATTATTTCAATGCTATTCTTTCAAAATTGAGGTATAAAAAAACAATTTATTTTTAGTCTTGCACTTACTGAATAATTGTAACATAATTTCCCACTTTCCTTGTAAAGGTGTACTGCATTGTTCTGATGCTCATAATTCCAATATTTATGAATTGCTATTTTTGTATATGTGCATTATTTTTTATTCATTGGAAATTTAAATAGTTCTTCTCCTTATATTTAAAAAAAATTGTTTTATAAAACAATTGTTTCCGCAGTTCAGTTAAGAGTAATCATTCAGGGTACTTTTGCACTGCAATGTATTGCAAAACCATACAAAATGTTCCAACTTGTTTGCACATACTGAAGTACTACACATGTAATATACACCCTGTTCTGAAAAATCTGCATTACAATGTCTTCAACTCAGTTTGTATAGCTTCATGATAACTATAGTATGTTGGCCTAACTGTAGCTACAATGTTATCTATACCTCTGACATATACATGATCAATTAATGTGCCATTCTCTGTTGTTGCATCTGTTACATATTGCTTGTACCCATGCTCTATCAGTAATTTCTCAATATGTGAATGATTATCACAAATATTTTCATTAAAATCTCCCGTTACTATACATCTATTACTCATATTGTTGACTTCATCAATTAATTTGTTTATATTCTCAATGAAATGTTGCATCTAATAAGTAGGGGGTCGGTAGATGCCAACCACTATCACTGAAATTTGAGATATTATATGAAATGCAATGTACTCTAGATTCTCTACTGCAATGTTTAAACGACTGAAGTTTCTATCTCTGTTACCATATACTGCAACTCCTCCATGACTTTGCTGCTGTAGTATCTCCATTTGATCATTGTATGACAAAGCTCTCATTTGGTGGTAACATTTAAAATCATCTAAACTAACATTTATAATTTGATTAACATCTATCCATGTTTCTGTAAGGCAGATAAAATCTGAATCCATCATTTCTCTTTGACATTTCAAATCTTTATAATGAGGTAATAATCCCTGTATTTTGTGCAGTATGATTATTGTATCTTTCTTCATTCTCATATTCCTCAATTCCTCTCACTGCAGGCATTATCTTTAGAGCTGCTGCTACTGATTTATCAGAGTATATCAACTTCTCATCAAAACCTTCAATAACAAGTCCCTTTAATGATGTCACACGACTCAAGCTCACATATGCTTGACCTGCTGAAAATGTTCTTTCCAGACACACTACAGCTTTATTTGTTGTCATACCTTGTACTTTATGTGCAGTACATGCCCAGGCTAGTTTCAGTGGAAATTGTTTACGGATACACAACTTTCCAATATGTTCTTCTTGTATCTCAATTGCAACATTAGTTTTTACATCAGATGAGGCTGATTGTCTTCTTAATTTAGAACCAACATTTTTATTATCAAATGTTACATTGATATACTTGGGCCCAGATTGATCAGGTGACATCTCTATTCCGTTTACAACTGCAAATGCTCCATTCACAATTCCATCAGATACATCTATATTTCTAGTTAGCATAACTCTAGCACCAATGCCTAGTAATAATGACTGACATAAAGTATTTGATCTTACTGATTTCAAAGGTGTGTCTCTCAGTTTCATATTTCCAGCTGCATCTTTTTGATAATCTTTAGCTTCAACCATTCTGTACAAGTTTTATGAATTCTTTGTAGATTATATTTATCAACTTGTTTATTTGTTGGATAGATGTGTAGAGCATCTTCAATATCCTCTCCAGTTTCACAACTACTTAGTACAGCTTTATATTCTGCTGTTAAAGTGTACTTCTTTGTTTTAACCCTCAATTTATTTAACACTTCAGTAAAAGATACATCGTTCTTTTGTCTCATTATTTCTGTTAACTCAATTTTTCTAAAATTTGCATGCCACAAATTGGATTCTATTGTATTGTGATGCAATGATTTTCCTTTAACTGGAGGTAGCTGATAAAAATCACCAACAGCAATTACACTCACATCACCAAATACACATTGACTTCTTGTTTGCTTAATCTGTCTTAATCTTCCATGAATATAGCACAGCATCTTTTGATCAACCATAGAAACCTCATCAATTATTAACATTTGTAGATGGTTTAATTTGTTGCGCAAAGTGCTGATTTTTTCTTCACAAAGTGGTTTATATGGTAGTGCCATATTAGTACCAATGCTAAGAGCAGAATGTATTGTAAGGCCGTTGATACTAAATGCTGCAACTCCTGTTGGGGCAGTTAAGATTACAAATACATCATCAGGAGTATGACTGATTCTACCAAGTAAGCGTGCAGCTTCATTAAATATACATTTAATTAAGTGCGATTTGCCTGTACCAGCTCCTCCAGTAATGAATATATGAAATGGTTCAGGATTCTTTCCATTGACTTTATCGAGACACCATTGTCTAATTTGATAGAATATTTGACTCTGTTTGGCATTTAATAATCTCATCAAAGTTTGCGCTTCATGTCTTGGGATTTTGGCTTCATTGTATTCAATACAATAATTTCTCTCTCCTTTATTATTAGATTGTAAATCAGGAATACCACACTCGTCTTCTTTGTCTTGTACATTTTCATTCATTTCATCTCTACATTCTGTCTTTCTGCTTCAGTCTCTGGACAGATCATTGCCCATGCATCTTCCTCAGGACCATACTTTGCCAAGTGTTTGTAGCCCGGAAATACGACACACTACGATAATCGGAGAAAATTTAGAAAAAGGAACTAATGTTTGGGAAACTCGCTTTCATTAATTTGATCGAATAGGGAAGAATCGCAAGGAAGTTAATAAAATAGAGACAGAAACTGGTTTTTACGTTCTCAACTATAAATAAAAATACAAAAAAAGAATTTAATGACTCAAGGTTGACCAAACAAATAAAATATGAAAAGAAGTTATTGATCTAAACTTGATTTG
>JAUELU010000022.1:5595356-5620498 GCA_032357145.1 Evasterias troschelii
TAATGGACCTGAGTTGCCTTCCGCTCGGTCCATTAACAGCGGCCAGCCACCAACCCGGTCATTACCACGCAGTGAAGACCGGGTCATCACACTGTTAAACCCTAATTCAAACACTGATTCTAAAACAATCCAACATGTACATGTACCTCTTTACACATTGGGTAATGACAATTGACAAGTCGTACAGAAGTTTAAAAGGCTATATACAGACTCGTCATGTATAGAAGGCCTGAAAATCTGCAGGTTTGTCTGACTTTTCACACTATAATGTTAGGTACGTGACTGCATACCTGCGGGTAATAGTAGTTTATTTTACTTTTGCTGCCCCTGACCCACATAGGTGTTGCTGTTTTTTGTTTGGCACAGTTTCTGTTGTTCTGGCCCTTTGAAGATGTTTTAAGATGTTTAGATTCTGTGTATTTCTGTTGTATACATTTATTTATTTATACGTTTATTGTACGTTGTTTTGGTCGAATAAATAGTAACAATAAATGATAATAATAACAACATTTCAATCTGAAATTGAATTGTGTAGAGTTCTTCATCAATGTTCAAACCAACCTTGCTTCACAGGCTGGTGGTTTTGGGGCTCGTAACACATGTAGGGAATTACACATGTAGTAAAACAAATCATTCAGTGTGAACTTATATTTTAGTGCCTTTGCAGTGGTTTGGCTGCTGGAGTCAATACCATCTCTGGTGTTTCCAATCACCAGAAAGTGAGTTTGACTCTCAGTCTTGAAACTCGTGTCCTTAGGTGATACAAGCAACCATTATAGCTTGTTCTAATTCAGATGGGACGAAAAAGAAAAAGGCTCTGTGTTTTAAGTAATGTGTGCAAAATAACTCAGTTAGACTTACCACTAAGAATGGAGATTGATCCAGTGTGTCTGGCAGTGGCAGAACATCATTGTGCCACATTACATTGTAAACCCTCACAAGATGTAAAGGTAGGTGCTAAAATTCAAAAAGAAAAACCAAGCTTAACCATGAGAAAAACAAATATTAAGCTCTTTGAGATTGCTGTAAAAAACAGTTTAAGAACAGATTATTATTAAATCACAGCAGATTTCAAAAGTAATTTTTCGAAATAAACACTAATTGAAGCAACGCAGCGTTCAACAATATTCAAAAAATTGTAATAGTATTATGAACAGGCCTAATAATACAGGCCTAGTATTTGTGTCAGTAACAAATACATGGTATACATATTTATATACATATACACAATGTCCCACAGTATTGTATACACATGAATACATGTAATGGCCTGTCAAATACACAATTAATATGGGAATAACAGTATGGAATGCCAATGCTGTTCAAAGTGATCACCAATTCAAGTTCACTAAAAGTTACAGTGAACAGCCACCAACCAAGGCAATCAGTAGCCAATGACAACCATATACTCTTACGGTTTGTGTTTTTTCCAAGCATGCTCGAGAACATATGAATCAGATTGTGCCAATTCTCATTGGTTTAGGAACAGTATCTGCTGTGACTGTGCAATCCAATGCAAGACTGAAAGTCTCTACCAAAGTATCCACAGCTCAAGGGTGAAGCTGATCTTTTCACTTGGGGCTGCATTTTCTTCTGGAGTCAGCTGTCTTGGGCCTGCAGCATCAGGTCTTCCTCGAACTTAAAGAGTCTTCTCTACATCTCCTGCTTTTAGGTGTATGTATCTATCTGCAGCAACAGCCTCACACATGCTTCATAAGCATATGGGAGCTGACACTAGGAAAGAGACTAAACGGCAGACCCACCTACACTACAAACACACAGTGTGTAATGCACTGGTTAAGAGATAATAATGTCAACCAGTGCATTGAGGTCATCACACTGTGTCTTTGTAGTGTAGGTGGGTCTGCCAATGAGTCTCTTTCCTAATGTCAGCTCCCAATAGCGAAGGTCTTTTGCGATGGGTGGTCGCTGTCCTCCAATCAGGTGACATGACCCGACCATAGAACATGCATGTCCAGGAGATGTTGAAGACATGGCTCAGGCAACGCACATGGAAAGCCATGCGATTCACCACACAAGCCTTGTAGACCTGGACTTTCCTGATCTCTGTCAGTTTTTTGTAGGACCAGACTCTATTTAATAGCCTGGAGAGTCTTATAGCAGCATTTGTTTGTAATTAACTATACTTTGACTCACATCAGCACATTACCATGCTGGTGAATCAGTGTGAATTATATTTTCTTTGAGATTTATAGAGATAATAATATTCTTATCTAATTAAATAGCAGTAGTGCAAGCAATTTACAAAACAGTTTTCTCAAAATTTCTTTGTACAAAAAAATGTAAAAAAAAATATTTGTGTGTGTCCTTTTTTACTGTTATATTTCCATCTGTATGTCAAGAGTCAACTGCCAACCCACTTCTCAATGTAGTTAATTATGGACAAGTATGTAATGTCAAATTGTGGTACATGCCTTTATGAACTTTTGAAAAGTATTAATAACAAATTTGGGGTTTGCAATATCCTTTAAAAAATTGAGAACTGTACATATTCATGTTGATATGGTGATACACGTTCTACAATACATTACATGTGCAATGATATTAAAATGTATGCTTTTTTGCACGAAACGATAAGTAAAATAATATTTATGTAAGTGCAATGAAAATTTAGTACAATATTATTACTAAAACTCAATTCGAATAGCTTCATGATAACTATAATAAGTTGGTCTAACAGTGGTCTCCCAGTTCTCCAAACCTCTTCCATAAACATGATCAATTAATGTTCCATTCTCTGTTGTTGCATCTCTTACATACTGTTTGTATCCCTTTTCTATCATTAATTTCTCAATATGTGAATGATTATCATAAATATTCTCATTAAAATCTCCCATCACTATACATCTATAACTAATCTTATTGATTTCATCAATTAACTTGTTTACATTCTCAATGAAATACTGCATCTTATAAGTAGGGGGTCGGTAGATGACAACCACTATAACTGAAATTTTAGATATTATATGAAACGCAATGTACTCTAGATTCTGTACTGCTATGTTCAAACGACTGAAATTTTTATCTCTCTTGCCATACACTGCAACTCCACCATGACTTTGCTGCTGTAGTGTCTTCATTTGGTCATTATATGACAAAGCTCTCATTTGATGGTAACATTTGCAATCATCTAAACTAAAATCTATAATCTGTTCGGCATATATCCATGTTTCTGTTAGACAGACAAAATCTGAGTCCATCATTTCTCTTTGACATTTCAAATCTTTAAAATGAGGTAATAAACCTTGAATGTTATGCAACATGATAGTAGTGCCATGATGAGATGTCTCTTCATTAATAACACATTCCTCAATTCCACTCACTACAGGCATTATCTTTAGAGCTTCTGCTACCGATTTATCACAATATATCAACTTCTCATCAAACCCTTCAATAACAAGACCCTTTAAAGATGTTACTCGACTCAAACTCACATATGCTTGACCTGCTGAAAATGTTCGTTCAAGACACACTACTGTTTTATCTCTTGTCATACCTTGTACTTTATGTGCAGTACACGCCCAGGCTAGTTTCAATGGAAATTGTTTACGAATACATGACTTTCCAATGTGTTCTTCTTGTATCTCAATTGCAACAGCAGTATTCACATCTGATGAGGCTGATTGTCTTCTTAGTTTAGAACCAACATTCTTACTATCAAATGTTACATTGATATACTTAGGCCCAGATTGATCAGGTAGCATCTCTATTCCATTCACAATTGCAAATGCTCCATTCACAAGTCCATCTGATACATCCATATTTTTAGTCAGCATAACTCTAGCACCAATGCCTAATAATAATGATTGATATAAAGAATTTGATCTAATTGATTTCAAAGGTGTGTCTCTCAGTTTCATCTTTCCAGTTGCATCTTTTTGATAATCCTTAGTTTCAATCAATCTACATTCTGTACAAGTTTTATGGATTCTTTGTAGGTTATATTTATCAACTTGTTTATTAGTTGGATAGATGTGCAAAGCATCTTTAACATCCTCTCCAGTTTCACAACTACTGAGTACAGCTTTATCTTCTTCTGTTAAACTGTCCTTTTTGTTTTAATCCTCAACTTATTTAATACTTCTGTAAAATGTACAACTTTTTTTTGTCTCATGATATCTATTAACTCAATTTTTCTAAAATTTGCATGCCACAAATTGGATTCTATTGTATTGTGATGCAATGATTTTCCTTTAACTGGAGGTAACTGATAAAAATCCCCAACAGCAATAACACTCACATCACCAAATGCACTTTGACTTCTTGTTTGCTTGACTTGTCTTAATCTTCCATGAATGTAGCACAACATCTTCTGATCAACCATAGAAACCTCATCAATAATTAATATTTGCAACTGGCTCAATTTATTGCGTAAAGTATTTTTTGTTTTCTTCACCAAGAGGTTTATAAGGTAGTGACATATTAGTTGTAATGCTGAGAGCGTAATGTATAGTTAATCCATTGATATTAAATGCAGCAACTCCGGTTTGGGCTGTTAAGATTACAGAAACATCATCAGGATTATGACTCATTCTACCAAGTAAACGTACAGCTTCGTTATAAATACATTTGATTAAGTGAGATTTGCCTGTGCCAGCTCCACCAGTAATGAACATGTGAAATGGTTCAGGATTCTTGCCATTGACTTTATCAAGACACCATTGTCTAATTTTATAAAATATTTGACTCTGTTGAACATTTAATGACCTCATCAAGGTTTGCGCTTCCAATCTTGGGATTTTGGCTTTATTGTATTCAATACAATAATTTCTGTCTTCTTTCTTATCTGATTGCAAATCAGGAATACCACACTCATCTTCATTCTCCTTTGCATCTTGATTCATTTCATCTCTACTTTCATATCTTTCTACTTCAGTCTCTGGACAGATCATTGCCCATGCATCTTCCTGAAGACCACACTTTGCCAAATATTCTTCAGCTTCTTCTACTGCGTCACTGTCTCTTTCAAACTTGTTACGATTACAATCCACAACAAACTTGACAGATACAATATTACACTTATTCAATTTTACACTTCCAGTTTGATAAAAATCTTCAAAAGTTTCAAAGGGTGCAGGTTTCAAATGCTTATCAAAACGATGTGACAAGAACAGTTGCAGAATACTATGGTAGTATTTCTCTGGGCACTTGACTAAATTAAATCTTGGGTACTTTATAACTGCACCATTAGTTCTAGTACGCTTCTGTATATATCCTAAACTGTTTTGTAATTGATGAACATGTTTGTATGTTTTACCACTGTGAACCTTTAATGCCTCTGTACTTGACAATATTCTATGTTCAGAGAAAAATGTTGCGAGACACATTACACCAAATTCATGCGTTTTAGGTCTGGCTTTATATCTATCTTATTTACTAGTCATCCATACATTTTCATCATTATCATCTGATTTATTCTGAATCAATCTGAGTGGTTAACTCATTCTGACAAGACTCTCTCCTAATGGTATGAATTCAACTTTCCTTGATCCTTCTTTCAACCTCAAATTACACACTCGGAAACATGCCTCTTGTGCTGAAACTTCTCTATTTTGTAAATACACTTGTCCTATAGTTTTCATGCTTTCCTTTTCATCACCATGCAGCCCTTCACTTTGAGCCTGATTCAGCAATAATCCCATTTCACGTTCAGCTTTTGACATATACGATGCAACATAAGCTACAACCCCATAAACATCAGTAATATATTGAATATCAAGATTGGCATTCCATGCTCGTGATAAGTCTGGATTATACTGGTTTACCCACACATCCTGAGGATTGCGTTTCAATAAGATACTGTCTTTCTTACTCATAAGATTATTCGCATTCTCAAAGTCTCTTTGATTAATTCCAAGACTCTCAAACAATTCTTGTACTGATTTACATATCTTATCTTTGATAAGTACCGCTTCACGTACTGATTTTAACAGATTCATTGCCTTATCAACAGCTTCATTGTCATCTGTAGGTTCATGTCTTATCACAAAGGTTCTTTCAGAAGGAGGTCTTGGAAAATTTAATCTGCATTCAGTTCCTTTCTTTTTGGAACTCTTAGAATGTCTACTGCTATGCATTTGTACATTGGATATTATTTCATTCAGCTCTTCATCATCCTCTTTAGCTGGTAATGTACAAGATACATATCTATCAATAAATTCAACAACCTTGTCATCCTTTTCATCACTTACTTCAGGAGCATCTTTAATCCAGAATAAACAATGTGTATGAGGGGAACCTCTCATCTGAAACTCAACTCTGTAAAAGTAGTCTTTGACCTTTCCTATAGGATTAGCTTCTGACATGATCACCTCTTTTAAAAACATATGAAATCTTCTATCAAATATTCTGGCCACAGTGACAGCATTACTCTTTAGTATCATACATTTATCTTTCCAATCTAATTCCTCTATTGTCCTTGGATCTCCTTGTTGTTTCAATATAGTATTAATGATTTCTGGCCATCTCATATCAGCAGCAGAAAATGAACAGAACCGTGTTGGTTTTCCAAGTTGTCTAATCATTGCTAGAACATCTTTGTGAATTGATTGCCAATATGGTGGAGTTCCTCTTATTGGTTTTAAGAATTTGTAACCACTATCAGATTTCAAAATGTTTCTCAATTTTTCCTTATCATTAAGCATTGATGCAGTTACACTCTGTCCACTTTGTGTTTTTACACAACCTTTACGAAGAGCAATAGATACACATGACAAAACCTGTTCAATCTCAGACAAATACTGCGCATAGAAAATATAGTCAGTATTTTTAGCAAACCTATTGTCGACATTCATTAATCTATTATGCAAATATCTACAAAGTGTTATTCTAATATCACGTTTATCTTTGAATAACGGACTGCCATTTGGAAATAATGTAGGGAAGCATTTGGCTTCATTTCCTTCCTCCATTAAAACACGTACTGGATTATTGCCCTCACAAGGTGCTACACAAAAGATATCATCAAAATACTGATCTAGAATCTCTTGACCAATATCTACTGGCTGCATGCAACTATCAAGCTGTATTCCACATAATCGTTCTTCATCAGTAATCTCTTCATTATCCTCATTTTCTATTTCATTTTCTGCCTCCTCATTTACACTCTTGTCTTTGTTCAACACTTCAGGTATCGGATTAACCCAATCATGTTCAATTACAATGTCTTTATACCATTTATAATTCTCCTTTAAATAATGCAAGGCTTCTTCAACATGTTGTTTATTCACATATTTGTACTCATAATAACCTTTGTATGACAATTTACGTTTTAGCTTGATTTTTATTAATTCATTTTCTCCACTTCTTGGTAATGACTTTACAGATTTTTCAACATTTGCCGGCACACAAACACAAGGTCCCACTATTCCATTCTGACCACCTTTGGGAAGATTAACAATTTTCATAAATGCTATATTTCTAGCTATTAGATGCTGCTCTGATGTATTAAGTCTTTGTAATACTTCAGGAATTTCCGTCAGTGATAAGTTATTAAGATTTGCCTCTTCTGGAATTCTGTTCTTAATCAACTTCCTATGAAAAGTATAGCATATCCACAAACAAGATCTAACTTCTGACATATCACATTTTTCTGCATTACATTCATCATTACATTGATGCAAGTATTTCTCTGTGATGTATGCTGATAACTTGTATTTACTCTAATTACATTTTACAACTTGGTTTTTAAAGAGCAATTTGCAACAAACAGCACAAATATAATCTGCTCCATGCCTCATTTTGTCTTTGAAATCATTGATTACATTGAATGCTTTTTGCCTTCTTTCCTTTTTGGAAACTCTTTGTTGTAAAGTGTTAAAAGTTGTTTTCTGTTTATGTAACTGACTTCCATGATACTTCATTTTCATTCTATTAATCAGTTTATGTTTGTATTGTGCATTTTGTAAATATTTCATTTTGATTTCAAGAATTTTTTTCAGCCTATAACTTGCATTACTATAATATCTTGACTTATCAGCAGCTCTTTTGCCCTTCTTGTAACCAATATTTTCATTGTAATTAGTTCGTTTAGCATATTTTATCTTTTCTTTAGTCTTGTCATATGTCATTCTGTTTGCCTTTAATTTCGCTTCTCTAGAAATTACATTTTCTTGGTATTTGGTTCGCATGCTCCTCTTTTTACTTTCTCTTCAATCTGAGTTTTTGTGATACTTAGTTTTCATTGCACTCTTTTTCTTTATTCTGCAGTCTGGATCATCTTGATATTTACTTTTCATTGCACTCCTTTTCTTTATTCTGCAGTCTGGATTGTCTTGTTATTTACTTTTCATTGCACTTCTTTTCTTTATTCTGCAGTCTGAATCATCTTGATATTTACTTTTCATTGCCTTTTTCTTCCTTTCTCTGGTATTTGCACTTTCACTATATTTTGTTTTCTCTACAGCAATGTTCTTAAGCTTATAATCAACATTACAATGGTACCTCATTTTATGCAATATGTTCTCTGCATCCAATCTCATTTTGTTTTCATCTATACTGCTTGTACTATTTGTTTTCTCTTTCTTTTTCTTGTTTTCATTATATTTCAATCTTTTTCTCTCTCTATCAATTTTTCTTGTCATAGCTGCACTCATTTTTGGCTTTTGTTTTCTCCCCTTTCTATCTTTACTCATTTGACCATCATCTTGTATCTGTTCATTACAATCTAGACATTTATTGGTGTTATTGCCATTAATTGCCAAACTATCTACATCCATGTTCTGTATCTTCACTTCTGTTTATTCTCCCTGTTCACTAATTACATCAGTTATTATCACATCATTAGAATTGGTTTCCATTGGCAACATGTTCACTGACAACACAATATCATAATGTATGCCATTTGTATGATTCAGATAGATTGCTTCATCAGATGTTACAGAACCAATTTCTGCTACATTTCCAGAGAATATGTACCATCTACCATTAAACGTGTATACATCTGTTTCAAGCATATGTGCAACAGCCATAATCTCTACTTCACTTGCCCAGACTCCGGAACAAAACATTCTTTGCCTCTGAACATAATCCTCAACATTACTGAATTCTTCACGTAGATATGAATTGTATTGATTGCCATGTTTCAACAAATGATTGACAGTAGCTAGCCTCAATCTCATATGGCTACGTTCACTTCCAGAAATTGCGAATGAAACAGCTCTGAAAAAACAGTTTCCATCACCCTGGATATGTCTTAACTGATTTGGATGTCCCATTCTAACACATTCTTCAGATACTACAGTTTGTGAGTAAACTCTATTAATTCCAACTGATTTGCACAAAGACTTCTTGTGATCATATGACAATGCATTAAACTTAAATACTACTTCCTCTGATATTACTACCATTTCCATGTCATCACTATCTTCAATGTTTACCTTGTTATCTTTCAAGACATCTATAATAGGTCCACCAAATTCATTATCAGAATCACTGACATTAATACATGCACTTTCTTGATTTTGTATTTCTCTTGAGGTTTCGTTACCAGCATCATTGATTTCTAATTCATTTAGTTCAGGTGTCTCTTGTTCCTGTTCAATATCTTCAGCAACAGCTAAAAAGCAAACATTTGTACCATCATCCTGACAGACAGTCACTCCTATAATTTCAAATTGTTCATGGTTATTTAAATTCATTGATTTAGCCAACTCAGTACAGTACCTGTGAACATCTTGCCATGTCGGTGCACATTTCATGATACTTCTTCCTTCACTTGTAAGATGGCCATTACAGTTTCTAGAATGAGAATCAAAGATATAGTACAAACTATTCTGAGAAAGTATACAAAAAGTGTTTCCATTAAAACATATGACACAAATGTTATATTTCTGCAATGTTTGCTCAAGAGCTCGATCCAGCTGCATCATATTAAATTCTGACAAATGACCATCATCTTCAAACATACCGCTCATTGATTCATGGTAAATCATAGTAAAGCTCTTGTTGAATACAATTAACTGATTGGGCAATTCATTAATTAACAAGTAATCATTGTTCATTGTGGAACTGTTTGATAAATGACCATATAATTTATTGCCAGTATTTAATATCAAATCCATGTCATTGCTTGTCCATTGTCTTAGATCTTTAATATGACTGTACATGATTGCACACAAGCCGTTTGCAACACACTCTTTCCCACTATTTACACCAAGTTTTAAATTACCTTGATGGAAATGTCCTTGTAGAGCAAGAGTGTTGGTCTTTTTCAGTATCACATATTTCTTCAATATCTTCTCCTTCAATTCATCATGAGGAGACACTGACCTCTTTTCTGTTCTGCGGAGTTTGGGGGAATGTTGTTGAAGACTGTTATTAACACATTCAAATTCTTTGCTCATAGCACACCCGGTACGCTCTATTTTCTTAGTAGTGTCTGTTGCAGTCTTTGCTGGTTGTTTTTTTCCTTTACTTCTCGAAAAGTATCCTCCCCTTTGTTTCTTAATTGGTACTTTATTCTTTGTCACATTAGATTTATATTTTTCAATGGAACAGTTGACTTCTAATCTATGTGGCTCACAACTGTTGTCAATCTGTTCTTTCTCTTTGTGATTACACATATTCAGATTACAGGCCTGGTTCACAAAGTCTTTATTACAGGTACCCAATGTAAAGAGAATCACAGTAGTTACTTTCCCTGCACTTGCAACATGTCCATACACATGATTTATTTCTCAAGATGTCGTTTCTTTCTGTAACCCCCATGCATTCAACATGATACCACTTACTACATTCACACTGAACCTTAGCTTCTAATGATGCAATCATCTTATCACAAAGCCAACACTGGTTTTCATTAACACTTGTTATATCAGATTTAAGAATCCTTTTCTGTGCACCATTTCTTGTGTTTTGATTTGAACTTTCACATTTAGGTTTTCCTACTTCCTTTTGTAGCACAGGTTGTTCAGTTTTCACACACTGATTTTCAATACACACTTTTCCACAATTTCCATTTTCCATATTATTCATTGTCTCTACATCATTTATTTTCTTCGCAACAAGATTAAGAGTTCTCTAAGTATGAGAGAAAATGCCTTTCTGTGACTTGTAATGCAATCGTCTCTCTTCATTGCTCATACGGCATTCTACAACTTTTCCACCTTTCCTGATGTGATGACACTTTCTGAATGCTTCTCTTTTTTGTTTCCTTCTGTAACCTCTGGATACTTTCTTTCTCCCTCTTCTTTCTTTCACCTCTTCCACGCAGTTTAAAACCTTTCCACCTCCACAATGTTTAGTCCAATTATACTTCTTAAGCCATTGTAAACCGTTAAGATTACTTACTCTTGAATGAAACGTGATTATTTTAGTACTTCTCAATGTGCACACTTTCTTTCTTTGTTGGTACTGGAGCTTTTTCTTATGTTCATGCTCATCTTCCTTCAGTTTGTATTTTCTTGGCTTCACAACTCCTTCATAATACACTTTCATTATATGTTCATTTGCATTATTGTTCTCATTCCATTTTAAATTTAATAAACTCTTGCACTCTACAATTCGCATAACAGGGTTCAACCCAGAATTTGGCATGTTTCTTATAATCTCCACTTTGACAGGTCCCCGTTTCATCTCGGACTTCTGCGTATTTCACAAAAATGGTTCTAACCTTAAATTCACTTGTTATCCAGCTGTGATGCTCAGCTTATTCAAATTCTCCTTTGTCCGCAGTTTCTGGTTCTCAGCTTCCAAGTTCTCTTAGGTACCCTGCTTTTTTCCGATTCAGATTCTCTGGTTATGTTGGGTCTGAAGTTCTGATTCTCAGATTATTCAAATTCTGATTCTCTTGTTCAAATTCTGATCTCTGATTACTCAAATTCTGATTCTCTGATTATTCAAATTTCAATTCTCTGATTGCTCAAATTCTGATTCTCGGATTATTCAAATTCTGATTCTCTTGTTCAAATTCTGATTCTCTGATTATTCAAATTCCAATTCTCTGATTATTCAAATTCTGATTCTCTGATTATTAAAAATCTGTTTCTGCAAATTTTGATTCTCTGATTATTCAAATTCAAATTCTCTGATTGCTCAAATTCTGATTCTCTGATTATTCAAATTCTGTTTATGCAAATTCTGATTCTCTGATTATTCAAATTCCAATTCTCTGGTTGCTTAAATTCTAATTCTCTGTTTCTGCAAATTCTGATTCTCCAAATTTTGATTCTCTGATTATTCAAATTCTGTTTCTGCAAATTCTGATTCTCTGATTATTCAAATTCAAATTCTCTGATTGCTCAAATTCTAATTCTCTGTTTATTCAAATTCTGATCCTCCAAATTTTGATTCTCTGATTATTCAAATTCTGTTTCTGCAAATTCTGATTCTCTGATTATTCAAATTCAAATTCTCTGATTGCTCAAATTCTGATTATCTGATTATTCAAATTCTGATTCTCTGATTATTCAAATTCCAATTCTCTGATTGCTCAAATTCTGATTCTCGGATTGCTCAAATTCTAATTCTCTGATATTCAAATTCTGATTTTCCAAATTTTGATTGTCTGATTATTCAAATTCTGTTTCTGCAAATTCTGATTCTCTAATTATTTAAATTCAAATTCTCTGATTGCTCAAATTCTGAGTCTCTGATTATTCAAATTCTGATTCTCTGATTATTCAATTTCTGATTATCTGATTATTCAAATTCCAATTCTCTGATTGCTCAAATACTGATTCTCTGATTGTTCAAATTCTGATTCTCCAAATTCTGTTTCTGCAAATTCTGATTCTCTGATTATTCAAATTCAAATTCTCTGATTGCTCAAATTCTGATTCTGACTATTCAATTTCTGTTTCTGAGTTTTCAAGTTCTGATTCTTTGATTATTCAAAATACTGTTTCTCCGAATTTTTTGATTCTCGTAAAATTATTAGAATTGTTTAATTTCTCTCAGAATGGAAAATTGGTGCAGGTACACTTGCAATGACACCAACAACACCCTGAAAAAGAAGAAGAAAAAAAAGCCAAAAACATATTAGCTTAAACCATTACAAATTTTTGCTTTCCTGTCAATTTTAATCATTTTAATTACATCTCAACAATTTATAACATTGAAAATACAAGCATAATAGTGCACACGTAAATGTTTAAAACTGTTCTTGTATTATAGTGATGACATTTACTTTCATAACGTTAAAACATATTGCTTTTTTTATCACATTTATATTTCACTAATAAGAGAAGAAATTACCAAGACAAAGACTATTTTATAATATCAATGCAAAATGTGTCTTTTGTGTTGGTAGTTTTAATTGTTCGACTATTGATGAAATGTAAATGATTGAAACTCACTTTTTAAAAGTATTCAAGGGAAACAGGCGTGTTCTCGTTACTCAGTGTAAACAGTATCGGCAACACCCTGAAATAAACAAAAAACGAAGGAACTTACAATGTATTGACAATCTTAAATTCTCATTTTACTTTCTTTTATCAATTGAATATTATAAAAAAATCATTCTAAAATGTTTTTATTTATTTATCGAAACTCAGTCTTTATGAATATTTGACGAGCAATCAATATCCTTCAATACACTCAATATCCAAAATGCACCAACACCTGCAAACAAATAAATCAACAATTAAGCCATTGCAAGCATTAAGACTTCCATTTACATCTCTAAGAACACACAACTATATTATGGCCAAAACGATTATCATACCATTCATAAATATTTATTTCATTAGGCCAAAAAAACAAAAAACGTGTTCAGCATCCAGGTTCCTGAACAAATTCAATTGACATTTTGTGGTTTTAAAAATCTCATTTTGAATTGGTAAAAAAACACTACAACTCCATGCGGCCCCCAAAAACGAAGCGGACGGAACACTAAACATGTATTTGTTTTACTTAGCCTTATTGTAATACTTTAATTTTATGAAGACATTTACAAAAATTATTACATTTCCACAAAACAATTACAACATTTCATAGGACACTTTCATATATTTTTTTTCAAAAAACATTACAATAACTCAATCCACTTACTGTAGTGTTTGTTCCTGCTGGAGTATCACAGTCTCAAAACGTCACTCAGTCACTTTTTACATGTGAATGTATCAAACTATATCTGCATAACAAACAAAAACAATACAACTTAACTTAGCAAAACAATGAATTTGCAGTGTATTTTTGTATGAAGCTAAACTTCCATAAATACCAGTTATTTACATTGCATAAATGTCATGTACAGTGTGCACCCCCCCCCCAATACGTACAAATACTATAAAAGTGTAAATATTTGTACAACCATACAGTCAGACCTTATTCCCCCATCATGTCCATGGTCAGACCATGGAGGAAGACTCGGACCAGGGCCCAATTTCATAGAGCTGCTTAACGGTAAGCAAATTTTCGTGCTAACTGTAGCAGAAAAATTTGCTTAACCATAAGCGTATTTCACAGGTTAGCAAGAAAATAAGGCGGCCATCTTGTGCGTTCACCATAGATTTGCATTGTTACGTCATTCGTTTTCGTGCAGTAAGCACCGGAAGGTTAGCATGCCTTTTCGTGTGCTTACGGTTAGCAGCGCTATGAAATAGAAATCGGGCAGTAAGCACAGAATCGGCCGTTAAGCAGCTCTATGAAATTGGGCCCAGTTAGTTGGGTATGGACGATTGTGACCCTTGCTTATCATGTCTAGTATGTGGTGACTGTGTAAGTCGGTGATTTTGCATGGTTTTGATATCATTAACTATACTTACAAAAGCGTAGGAAACAGCCATATACTGGTAACCACAAATCTAACAATAAACCAGTTTATCAAAGCAAAACTGAAACAGCTCAGTTGAAGGCCACACTCAATTCTTTCTCCAGCAGACGTCACAAGCAATGAATTCTACAACCAACTTAACATACCTCGTTTACGTCGACGTTTGTTAATTGTGTGTCATGTGCATGTTAAATATAGCGGCGGGCGCGCGACATGACACCACTTCAGAAACGACGAATCATACCTACACACCAGACTGGTTGCCCCAACCTCGTTCCCAGGGGTGAGCGATCTCGCCACCCCTTTTTTTTCCCAGCATGCCTTGCTCGCGACCTTTCTGGCGGTGCACACAACACCCCTAATAGCTCTCTATGACACACCCCCACTAATTACGGAAAAAACAGGGCGTCGGCCTCATTAATATTCTATATTACACAGATTTGAGAGCCCAAAACAAAGGGGAAAGTGTAAATATTTTGCCCACTTGTGACCTGGGGATTGTTCACTTCCAACTTGAGGTATTTTGGATGACATAGGCCCTGTACAAAAAATGGTCCTATTTTTCGAGAGGTGTAGGGATATTTAAGATTGATGCTGGAACATTTGGCAAATTTCACTGCTGTATCGGTTTTTTCATTGGGGGAGATTAACTCTCCGGGCCTTGGGACTCCCCATAATAAATTAAGCGGAGCATAAAAGTTTAAGAGTCAATGCAGCTGTCAGATTTCTAGGTATTTTTTGCTTTGTATCAATACAATTTTTTGCTTTGTATCAAAAGCAACATGTGTTCAAACGTTCAAGTACAAAAAGTACATCCCATGATTGCTTGCTTTGTTTTCAACAAATTCAACACTATTTTGCAAAAATTTGTGCAACATTGTTACATACTGTGTTTATCTCCTTTTGCTTTGAATTGATGGCTTTCCATAATTATCCAGCCTTGGTTGGCAAAACTCGGGCTGTGACGTTGCAATAGAAAGGTCTTAATAGAGAGGTTCATTACGGTATCGCATTGTATGTGAACATTTTATGTGTGAAAGTTCTTTAAATTTGTTAGTGACCTGGTTTTATCCCACTTCCTGTCCAAACCTTAAGCGATTTCAAATGAGGTATATCTCATATTATTCTCGTATTTAATGGGATTTAGGTTCATATTTATATATTGTATTTGATTGAATCCAATCATCAACAAAATGTTTACATTTTAAATTTAATATGGTGTGATTAAAATGTTTGACAAAAAAATAAAAAAAAACTCTCACCAACCCAACACAACATCTGACACGGTAATCTAGCCGTAGCCGTTGCTCCGGCCTATGATCACTCAAAAATTATCACTGCGCCGTGCACGCGCGCGCACGCAGCTTGATCGTCACATGTTTTCTTCCCTTTCTTTTCTGGCTATACTTCTGTGCGAATACTGTGAACATCCCTCGTCTTTTGAGCTACAAATTTATCAAAATCAATGTAAGTATGTTTTATGGTTCTATGCTACTCTAAACAATAAAGTCTGCTCATTTACTTAGGACTTTCACCAACATACAACCAATTTGCATTCACCCACATTAGCCCAAATAAGGATGTGCAAACTTTGAAACTTTTTTATAAATATTACACGTACAGTACGTAATCGTAGGCTATGCCTAGTTTAGCCCTGGTGTAGGGACGTCGCTGTCCTTGCGTGGCTAGCTAGCTGCTGCAAATTAAGCGCTTGTCTGAACTTGGCTTGTGCACGTCGTATGAATGCACTGTGGTGCTGCCGTGCGAAAAAAAGATATTATTTGAACTAGATTGTTGTATGCATAAAAAGCAAAACTCGACTTGAAATCATTGCCCTGTTGTGACATTTTGAATATTGATTTCGTTGTTGAATTTATTCAATTTACTGAGATCATAGGGGTTTTTAATATGGATTTTTTTATGATTGGAAAATCTTGGGAAATTATCATCAAGTGTTCATCTTGGTTGGGGAAAAAAAAATCAGACTGGCAGCACTGCTCACGAGGAGTCCTATTCATTAAACTGCCACAAAAACCAACAGTCAAGCACTATAAAAGCTCCTTCTAACATATTTACTTCCTTAGACTAGCCAAGCATTATCTTTAATAATTTTTGACATCTTTAGAATTTGTTTGTTAAGAATAAGTTAAATTATTATTATTTAAACAATATTTTCAAATACTTTGTTGTAATTATTAACAATTAAAATTGTCTTTACCATGAAAATAAACATTAACAGTTTAGATTGGTTAATATTGATAAAACTTACATGCTTCTATAGCAGAAAAAACCTTAAAACTCAAAAAGGGTACATAATAAATTTCATCTGAACTTTAATAATACTACTAGTACTTCTCTAAGTCCAAATTGTTTTCCAACAGTAATACACTATAACTTTTAATTAAATTTAGTAATTCCTATAGTAATAAACAGCCTTCTTGTACATTTCTTCTACTAAATCTTTTATACAACAAATGCTTTAATTTTAAACACAAAATGTCAGTATTTTTTAATGACATACCTGGTAGCCCGCATATTGCCTAACATCACAAGGCCAGACACAGACGGCCACCTCAAGTGAGAGCTACACTTAACTGATCTGGGCTGTTGACCCAAATCAACTGGCACAAGAGGCACATTGCCCCCTACTCCTGGGGCTGAAACAGGGTACGCCACTTCACAGTCCGTAAAGGATGTATAGTCAGCATGGGTATCATCCACTAGCAGCCTGGCTAATAGAGCAGAACACACTACCTTTCCAACTTTTTATAAAGCAATTATGGTTAAGTGCCTTGCTCAAGGGCACAAGTGTCATGACTGGGATTCGAACCCACTCTCTGCTGCTGACAACACCAGAGCTTGAGTCCATTGAACTAGACCTCTCAGCCACAACACACCACACGCTGTACTATACAGCCAAGACACTTAGATCAATCTCTTTTCAGATTAAAAAAATTGTCAGTTTCAGATTATTTATTGCTTTCTCCATTGACTTTAATTCTTTTCAACAGATGACTTCTACCTTGAATGACATTTTCCAGCGAAAAGGGAGACCATACAGTGGGCCAATCCGTGTCAAGGTCATTTCAAAGACTGAGAATGTCCATAGAAACAAATATGCTGTGGCGGATTCAACTGCAGCAGTCCAGTGTGATGTATTGTGTACGAGCAAGTGTGAGAAAATGGTGGTGGGCCAATGCATCGCAATTGTGAATGCCACCATCAAGACCAGTCCGAGACATATCATTGAAATCAACAATGAAACCAGAATTTCCAAGACAGGAAATATAATCATCCCAGATGACATCAACAAGCTGGGCTTGATGATAACAAATCCTGCGCCTGCAGAGTTCCTGCCCATCAGCAGTGTAAAGTCGTCCCCAGTGAAACTCTTGGTTTCAATCAAGGGGAAGAATGTTGATGTGAGTATTCCATTTAAATTGTATTTTCAAATCAGAGAAAGTAAGAGCTACTTCAACACACAAGACAATACTTAAACCACTACCTTTTCCAATGAATACTAGATAAAGCAAGTATAGGGGTCCTCATATTCCCATTTCTTTTTGCTTTTTAAAGGCAAATTTACTTCCAAAGCACAATACTTCACTTTCACTTCACTTCACTTTCTGTTTGCAATATATGTGTACAGTAACTTCATATCTATTTTATATTCTCCCCCAGGAAGAGACGCCAAAAACGGTGATGGCCTATGGGCAAGATGTCTTGGTGAGAAACATCACCGTCAGAGGAGACAACGAGAAATGTAGAGTGGCCCTCTGGAGGCAGAATGCTGAGACCGACATAGCTGTTGGCAACTTCATTTAAGTAACTAATCTGGTGACAGCCCAATATAGGGATGAAAACTACTTGTCGTCAACAAGAATGTCCGAAATTAAGGTATGTTTGACTCTTGGGTAATTCCGTGTCAAATCAACCAATGGGTGTGCAGGTCACCTCTCATATTTGACTGAAATTTATTTGTAATATTTATCTCTGTGTATAATGAAAATATACAAAAATAAAATATCAAATTCAAGTCATAGCCGTATTTGCTAATTAACTTTTTCTTTAACTTCATGACCTAAGCTTTAATATGATATAGGATCTGACTCTTTTGTACCAAGCTAAGTATTTTTGTTCAAATTAACAAAATGCGTGTACTAATCCTATGGCTTTTGGGCGGAAAGAAAGAATAATAATAATAATAAAAACAAATAAAAATCTTGATAAGAACAATAGCTGTTCCGACCACTAGGTCGCAACAGCTAATAATTATTTTCCAACAATAGTGCTATAATTGTCATATTAAAAGTCTTTGGGATCAATAGAAAGAATACAACAGTGTACATCTTATGCATTGTTTTGGCAACCTGCAAATGGGCAAAATACCCAAATTTCAAAACATTGCCTCACCATAAAGGAGATAATAAGTCTTCACAGCGAAATTTGCTGCAGATATTGATTAGACTTGTATTCATACATGGTGTAAGTTTAATGATGGTGGCTTACTGTTGCCAAGCTCAAAAGTCACCAAGAATTTCGGTGTTTTTTCAATATTTTCTGTCCAGAACCACATTTGGAGCCTTGCCAACATCTTACTATATGAATAAGGGTTCCATCCTTGTTTTGGAGTAGCTATATGTGCCTAGATATAATACACATAGCAATATCAAGCTTTTCAAATTAACAATTATGAGTATTGCGGGGTCTAAAAAATTATTATTATAATTTTATTCAGATTAATTTAATGTTTTCAGCAGCCTGTAGAGGAAAAAGGGCATAAGATACCCTTGCTTTGAGGCCAGATTTTAGTTATTTTGTGTGACAGTCACCGTAGATACTAAATTATAGCTTTGATATTAGGCGCATTAAAACGCATTACAAACGCAAATTATTCATTGTTGCAAATCGCGTTCACTGAAAGGAAGATAGCCAAGCCCACTTGAAGGGGCCTTAATTCAGAATTAACTTGGGAATTGAAATTTTATTTTTGCATTCACTATACACATAAGATGAATATTGGAAATGAAATTCACCCAAATCTGAGAAGTGACCCGAATCAATTTCAGAAACTTGGTTGATTTCACACGGAATGACCCTCTAAGCCATTGCAAACATAATGTTTGTTGACTTGATACAACCAAACTACTAACTTTGGATACATCTTCTTCTTTTTTAAATACACAAAATGCACTATCAACATCTACACCATTTGTCTCCTACATCTTCATACAATGTGGAATCAATTAATGAATGTAGTAAACTTGTGAAGACAGATCATGTTGTAGAATATGTGTCCTCATTTTTATCACATTTAATAGTTTTACCACCTCTTGTCCTAGTAAAAAAACTCAAAATAGCAATATATTTTTTTATTTTAATTTGTATTGTTTTGTTTTCGGTATGACAAAGTTTCTAATTAACAATGGTCTTTCTCTAGATTTGCATCATTTTCTTTTTTTCTTGTATAAACCTCTTAACAACATTACAAATAATACAGTATTTATAGTGCGCCTTATGCGGGGGCCTCAAGGGGCTTTACAGAAAAAAACAAGCAAACAAATAAGTAAGTAAACAGTAAAAAGTAAGCCAAAGTAACAAGTCACAAGAGACAAGCCAGTAAAAACTCTAATTAAAATACTGACAGCCTAAAATACAAGAACTATAAAGAAATCTGTTTAAAAACTCAACCAAGAGAAAAAAGCTACAGAAAACAACACTAACAAATTGAAATGTAAATGGAAAATGTAAATGTGAATGGGAATGTGAGGGGAGAGGTTACCAACACATACACCCTCGACCAAAAGATCCTCAGCAATTTGGCCTTTAAATAAAACAGTACATTATAATATATATAGAAAGCACAAAAAACACATATAAAAGGGGGAAAACAGAGGTTGGCATAAAACTCCACCAGCCAACAAACTTTAAACAGTTGGATTAAGTCAAAAACAGATGAGTTTTAAGGAGACGTTTGAATTTAGCCAGTGAAGTAGTAAAGCAAACATGTGGAGGCAGGTCATTCCAGAGGCATTAACTGCCTTGACACCATTGATATGAAATGTATTCAATCTTACTTTTCAAATTTTGACAAAGCATTTTCCTTTCATCTTTCCCTCTACTGCTAACACAACTTCTACTATTTATCACATTTCTCTCATTTGCTCAGTCTGTTGTTCTTAGCTTTAGCTCAACATTCACCTTTCCAATATCAAGGTACTCTTTCACGTGCTACAATATTTTTACCACTAAACAGATTGTGCAACAACCTGAGGAAACGACTATCATTGGGTATGAGGCAGAGGACGACCAATTTCAGCTCACCACCACTCTTGAAGGATGCCCAATTAGCCTTGACAAAGCCAAGATAGTGACGCTCTTCAAGCTTGAAGAGGATGAGGACATCCCCGACTTTCTTTCACGCTCGGTTCCATTTGCTTGTGAAATCATCGTGAAAGAGGCCATGATCACTGAAATTTCCCTGACTTAGGGGAACTTTTACATTTTCTGCATTGTTATACAGCTATCCTTCACTGATCTTGAACTCTTGGTGGCAGCAGACACGCCTCCTTTACTGCGGTGGTACCTGGGGTGGTACTGCGCAGCCTAGCGACGGGTTTAATGGTTGGGCTACACGGGGATCATCTGATCAGTCATGGGTTATTAGACTTTAGCTTGTACACAATGAGAAAACAAGGAGCGGCCGATCTGGAAGATGTCGCACCACCGCAGTAATGGAGGCGTGTCTGCTGCCGCCGAGTTCAAAATCGGTGAAGGATAGCTGTATACATCATTTCAAATGATTTATTCTAAATTGAAATGGTGGAAAAAAGTGCGGGAAAGTCATGGATGTCAACATTCTGTTCAGCTCTTCAACAACTACATGTATGATGCTTCAAAATCACAAATTTCAAATGTCTAAATCATGTTATTTATTAATCATCTTCCCATATAATTCATTAGTCATGCCCTGCCTCCTTTAAAAGTCTGGAAATTCATGTGTCTGTAACACATTGTTCATAAAGTGTAATGCATAATCCTTTAAAACGATTTGGGATTGAACAAAGACAAATTTACTAGACTGCGATTTGAACCAACAACCTCCAGATTAATGTGCCGGTGCTCTACCAACTGAGCTATCTAGTCCTATGTTGGCAGTCTCCCTATTTGGTTCAATATCTTTGCTCAGGGGTGCCAGTCACAAGCCATGCACAAGCCATTAACTGCGGTGTAGCCAGGGATCACACCCAAAATTACGATACAACCGAACCGAGGAAGCGGGAAGCTTTCCAGGTTGTATCGTAAAATAGCGAGACCACTAACATAAGTACATGTAGCTCAGTTTTCAGAGCACCAGCACGTTAATCCGGAGGTTGTTGGTTCAAATCCCATCTGACTCAATTCAATTTGTCTTTGTTCAACCCCAAATCATTTAAAATTTACACAGTGACTTTCCCTTGTGGTATAATATTTGATATCCTTTAAAATGAAATACACACCAAGCAATGCACATACATGTACATGTACGTACGTGATACTGTACGAAATACAGAAATGGAATTATGTGCATTGCTTGATGTTAATTTTTATTTTTACACATTGCGCACTACACATTATGCACAGCACATGACAGACACATGCATATCCAGCTTGAGGCTAAACAAATAAAAAAAAATCACTTTTCATAAGTAAAACCATATTGAACAATGTCTTTAATCAACATACCATAATTTTATTTGAAATTTCCAGTTACTTGACAATGTTTACATCATGATCATGTCTAGCAACACCAGGTAAATTTTACAAACTCTTTTCAGCTTCCATCAGTGAATGCAAAGCAGTATTTGAATGTTTCCAAATTTCACTTCTCACAAATGAACCTTTCATTTCAGCACCAGTCAAGATACTGTCATTAGTTAAAATATGTTTTTATTTGAAAATCCTTACTTCATTCCAATCAACATTTACTGCTTGTCGATTAAAAAGAAATTTTCACTTGAATGCTATATTAGACAATATTTGTCAATCATTCAAATGATTTATTTTTATGTACCACATGTGCACAAGATTCTTGTCTATTCTGTCATTCTCTATTTTTCATAATGACACTTGCCACCACTATTGCAATACAATATTTCCTCCCTGTTTGTCCAAATAATGCAAGGTAGTACAGGACTTGAATTTGGGAGAAAAATCAACAAGACTACAGGGCTTGTCCCTCAAAATGTTTACTGGACCAGAAATTTTGGTGCAAGACCAAAATAAAAACAAATTCCTGAGTCTTCATACAGTTTAACAGGCATTTAACTGTCTTTATTTGAACAATTAAGCAGTAAGATATGTTAGAGAAGATTGATCTCATCTGTCTTTTGGGGGTATTGAGTATACCTCATTATTCAACAGAATTGAAAGGTATTTTCCAGACGCAATGTCAGCAATATTTGTTTTTGTTCAAGATATAAAACAGTGAGGTATTGTTATTCAATTGTAAAACACAACACCGCCGGACTTGTCTGGTCATGAGTTTACTGGCCTGACACTAAAACCACTGGCCTCGGGCCTGCGGTCCAGTGTCACAATGGACAAGATTGATCTGTATACATGTATACATAGGTTTTTTTACATTCTTTTGAAATTATTCAAGAGAATTTCACAGAGAAAGGACAAGCTCCTGTGTCCGTTTTGTGTTTATTGTAAAACAATACTCAAATTTGCATCATGTAATAGTACAATCATAGTATATTCTATCAATACCATTATATGCATCCAACACTTGTGTAATAATTACTTACTTTAATTTCAAATCGCTTTAAATGTATACAAAACCTTTCAGACCTCATACTTCATCACAGGGCATTTATAATTTAACATTCATAAACAGTATTGAACCTTTACTAAAAATAAACAAAGCTTCTATTCCAATAGACAACAATTTCTAACAAACAAATACCTTCCTTGCCAGTTGCCCTGTCAGTGAAATGTAAGACCTGAATTTGTTCATATACTCTAATTAATTGTGTTCACATGATAACTGTTTTTCTATTTGCTGAATAAATCTCAAAATAATCTAAGTTGATGTTACAAACACAGACAAACCTAACACACCATCTTTGATACCGGTAATTTAGTATTTACATTTTCACTGTGGAAGCCCCCCTTACTCAAGCAGCACTGAATCTTCACCAGCTTACCCTATTGTCAATTTCCTGATGTAAATTGCATTCTTGACATACAAATTCAGCATTTGCCCTTAACCTATTCAGTGACTTGCCAGCAGAGCTATTTTATTTTTTTTTTTTTTGTACTTGTCTTACAGGCCCAGTGATTTCATTGGCTACAATAATTTCATTGGATGAACGTGCAGTGACCTAAGCTTTCCATATTATCTGCGTTATGATTGGTCCGCTCCGAAGTGACCATCTGCATGAATTTTTCGATCGTCTGCTGCATGCTGCACGCGTGTTTGTAAGTAATGTTGTTCAAACACATTCAATGTAATGCGTGAATCTGTCCTGTATGGATGCGAGGTCGTAGGTCCAACTGCCAGCAGGCTCGAGGCCGCTATCTGGCGTTATTCACGAGCCTGGAAGTGTGACGTCAGATGTTCGGGCTAGGGAAATCTGTCCCCCGGATATTCTGTCCCCCATATGGGAAATGAACGTGGGCTGGAGAGGGATGATTCAAAAGAGGGCGCTATCAAAAGTAGTTTGCACACAGTTCTTTATATGGGGGGACAGAATCTAAATAAGAGGGCGTGCTAGTGACAATCGGTCAAAACCGGAAGTTGAATTTTTATTTTAAAAATCCATAATTCCTTGTCCACACATTGAATTGTTAACATCTTTACAACGTCACAAAGGTCTTCCGAAGACTTACGCAAACGCTACACAAAGTGTGACCTCATTTGACCTTTGACTTCTGGTTAAAACGTAATATTTGAAAAAATCGTAACTCCTGAACCACACATTGGATCGATAACGTCAAATGTCGTCGCCAACTCATTCAATCATCATTTGATTACATCACTCACGAACACCTTGTTTTTGAAACCAACAAAAACTGAATCTCTAGTATTTTTTTTCCTCGTCTTCTTCTTTCTCTCTGAACCTTCTCCGCCGATTTTGAACAAAAGTAAAGCTTGTACAAACTTAAAACTTGCTATGTACATAGGCAATAGTAATAAGATGAAACCGCCACTTTTTTGGAATGATGACGTCATTGATGACGTCATTACAAGGTTTTTAAAGTTGAAAAGTGACCATCTGCTTCTTGCTGTATCTCAACGAATATGAAAGCTATGATGTTCAATGTTTTTGCATCTGATAGACCAAGGTTGGGGCAACATTTGAAAAGTTAACGCCGAAATCGTACGACCTTAACTTCCGGGTGTTACCCTGGGTCAAAGTTC
>JAUELU010000022.1:5652523-5671101 GCA_032357145.1 Evasterias troschelii
ACCTTCTGCCAGCAGTGGGCCATATACTGGCCAGTAACAGGCCAATTCTGGGCCAATAGTGGCAAACTGTAATGGCCAAAATACAGAAGTGCCAGCATCAGCATTAGCGTTATTGGGCCTGTACTGGGTGAGTTATGGCAACTGTACTGGGCCGATTAAATGCCAATGTGCAAGTGTACTGAGCCAACCCTCAACCAGTAATGGGCCAATAAAATAAACAGTACTAATACGGTACTCGCCAGTATCGGGCCAATACAGATATGTTTGCTGGGAAGTAGCCTATAGGCCTATCATCATTGATTCAGACTATCAACATTAAACTCTAACTAAGTCTAATGTAACATTACGTTAGCCCTGGTCATGCTTTGGTAGAATGACATCGGTATCTGTTAGTGTTACACTGCTGCTAAAAATGTTGCAACTTTTGCAGAAAAAACATATTTGCTTTTTGACACCAGGCCTACGTTTAAATGCTTAAAAAAACAAAATGCTACAACAAGGACGCAGTCACAAAACTAGCAGACAACAGACGACAACATGTAGGCCTACCGACAGGATGCTTTTGCGTTATCATTTTTGTGGCTGTCGAATTGGTCTATACATGTATGGACAAATAATTTCAAAATGAAAATATTTGAACTTTAAAAAACAAAAACCAAGCAACAAGCGTTGAAGTGTTTAGCAGTTTACGTTCCCATCTACATGCATATGCTCTCTATTTTGTGGACATATTATCTATTTATTTTTGTTTTTTTATTTTCCACCAGGTCCTAATCCATTTCTTGCAACTAGATTTGCCCTTTTCATTGATGGGGAACTGTAAATCAGGACCAATTCCTTTCTTCAAGGAATACAGCTATGGTTTGTTTCCTTTTAAGTGTTCAACCTTCAATATCCACTCGAGTTTTTGCAAAGGTAAATTAACAATCAAATCTGATACAATTTCAGTTGTTTATCATTAGGCCAAACCAAAAAACATAGTTGTTTTATGTTACATAAAAAAAAAAACAGTGTAAGAAGGTTAAGGCCCGCTTCAAAAGTCTCACTCTTGCCGTGTCAAATTCAAATACTTGAGTTCAGCAATATTGCTGCTTTGGCATGGCCTGTTCACCTATGGTTCGAGCTAAGTGCATTATTGAATATGCATGATGTATTGACACGTCACGTGTCGTGACCCTTGACCTTTACGTGATAATATATGTTCCAACATGGCTACGTTCAGTTAACTACAACGTGTGTCTTTGTCCAGTCATTTGTGTCATCAAACTGAGTAAGTCCAACCAATTATTACTACATGCATCAGCCGCACTGTAGTCCAAAAGTGATTCTTTCAATAGCTCTGGCACCAGATGACCTAGACAGACAAAAGAGATGTCATATTCCAATATATTTGGCACTCCATAGCGACTGGAATGGTAATTGTAGAGTTTGGGGATTATCCTAACAAAAACCCCTGGCATAACAAAAACCCCTGGAATGGTAATTTTAAGCACTAATGGATGAAGAGACATCTAAAGTTCTTCAGTATGCAAAGTGTGCTTCAATGACCACAGTAATGGCCCTCAGCATGATTTGGGATTGCCATCATGCTTGGGAGCAGTTGTGGAAACTTAGAAGGTATGCACATTTATAGGTACTTAAGATTTGTTTTAAAAATTGATTCATGTTGAATTATATAAACAGCAATTTATTAAACAAAACGACTAAACATATGAAATAAATAGACTATAATTATAAACAAATATATCATTTAAATACATTGATTTTATCAGTGTCCACGATTCGTGGAAATATATTTTAGTATTACATTTAACAAATACACTTTAATTGCACTAACTTTGCAAAAATTAATTGTTTACAATCCTTTCTTATAAATACATTGGAGCTTCAAGCAATGTAAAGATGTGTTCAGAGAGACAGCTTAGAAAAAAACAAGACGGCCTTCTTCTGGACAACATTCGTGGGGAGCTTGTTCAAGTTTTATTAAACAGCTCTGCAGGAGAAGGGGTGAATGGTCTAGAAACCAAAGATGTCCCTTTTGTTTATGTGAACAACTTAAGCAGCACGATCTTAGACTATCTTGATCGCCTTGACAGGTAATTTTTACATTTTTCTGAGACTTAATAAAAGAACATATCACTTGTTTTGCTTTTTCTTCATACAGCCAAAGACTGCTCACATGGTATGACGGTCTTATTCCCGACAATGAAATTTGTCTGGAAGTCGGAGGCGATAAGGGTGGTTGGTAATTCATTTAAATTGTGTTTCCAAATCGTCAATGTAAATCAGCCAAATTCCTTGAAGAACACTGTCGTCTTTGCTTACTATGAAGGAACTTATTCCCTCATGATGTCTGCCATGTTGGAACAAATTGTTCTTCTGTCGACGAAAAAATTGCGGTAACTATTGACATTAAGTTAAACTAATTTTAGTTTTATTTTGGACAATTTTTAGATGCCCTTTTTGTCATCAAATAAATTTGAATTTTCTCCATTTCACTGAAAAATCATTTCGTCTTCTGTGTTTTGGCGATTATGAGCTGTGTGTAAATTGTACAATACAATGAACATTTGTACATGTATCACTAATTAAATGTTTAAATTTTCTGAAAATGTGTGTATGTTCACAGAGGATGGTAGCAAGCAATATCTTGCTCTAAAGACGTCTCTTTCAGTGTTGTTCGAGAACCAATGATGCCAATAGAACCTGATCTTAGATCTTAGTCTATTTAGTGTGAATTCTGTAAGTTTTCACCCTACTAGGTACATGTAGTGTAGTAGTACTAGTTAGTACAGTTACCAGTAGTGTATTAGGATTACAAAGAAATACATCTCACCATTTCATGTTCATTGATTGGAAGGTCTTAAGTAATTTAACAATATAGTAAGTACCAATCAGCTGGTAGTAATATACCGAGTGGACTATAAGTCTAAGTTTAAGTAGCAGGCAAATAAAGAAAACACACTTCTCGAAGTTCTACTAACATGACTACTTAAAAAACTGTCTGCACATGCTCATGATGTAGGCCTATGTTTTGACATATCTACATGTAGAAAATCCTAGGATGATGTACAAAACTGTCAAAATGACAATTCAGACGCAAAGGAAAAACAAAACGATAATTAGACGTCAAATGTATCCTTGCAAAACTTCAGTCCACTCCCCCCAGTCGTTCCTATCGCAATTATTTAAAAAGGCAAATTTAGTGAAAGTGGTCAGAGTAGGGATCGTCGAGTCTGCCATTTTGATGTTGGTAATAAAATAAGCGTTACACTACAGTAATTAACCTTACCATAATTATTGTGTTGATTTCTTGATCGTCACTGTGCTGTCTCCGAGGTCAGAATTCTCTCAACGAAGTGTGGACATGTGAACCAGCATGTTTCGGTTAATCGGGGACTTTACTTGTGAAGTGCGCGCTAGAGCGACGTACAGGAAATGCGCATGCATAAATAAGACTAACATTGAGCAGCCTCTAGAGGGGGCTATCGAAGTTAAACAATTTAATTATTTCATAGATGCGTCCCCGATTAGAAGGTTTATATTGTGACGACTGTCCGCCGTTGCCGGCAAACACAAACACACACACACACTTGTCGTTTTATAAAAATCAATTTTACACACCCAAGCAAGAAACATGGCTTTGTCGTCGGCATGGTACGGTGGTGTTTCATTTGCGGCAAGAGTGATTGGTATATACTTCATGGAGCTACAAACTAGATTGCTCCATGGTTACTTGCAAAAGAAATAAAAACAAACCCTATGGCCTATGGGTGCCATAAACACACACGTAATTTTAGAATCCTAACCCTTAACATTTCTGAGATATGACTCCCTACAAAGTTAATGTGTCATTTAAATTTCAATACAAATTCAAGCTGAACTCGTAAAAATAGCTGCTAAAAAGGTTTCTGACTGTGTACAAACCATGCCTGTATGAAATCTAGGCTCTCTGCTTTTTATTTTTGTAAGATGAATGAGATATGGGTGGTTAACATGTTAACCAACTATTACTGTAGTGCTAGGGGGTAATCTTGCCTGGGTGCCCACTCAGCCCAAAGAGTCATGGAGCTCAAAGTACGTAGGGTTTTAAGCGCTCGGGAACTTGGTGATGGGTTGCGGTGGAGCTCCTGCCGGCACCCAATGGCCAGTCATAGGCTGCGTATTATCAGACAGTAAACTCTAGCGCTTGTGGTCAGTTGTTTATCTTTGTGTGTGTACAGTGTTAATTGATACTACATGTAGAAGCTCGAACATATTTGCCCATGGTTTGTGTACTGTAAGGCTGCTGACTTCGATTTGTTTGTTCTTCTTGTAAAGGACGTTCATTGGGTGTGATTTTGAGTTTTGAATGATAAATCATACATCACTACCACAGTGCGTAAATGGTCTAAATTGCAAGCATACACACTCAAAACGTTAATCGGCAAAATAATTTTACAGCTATTTCTAAGGAACCAGACATTTTTGCCGCCACAGTGAATGATCTCATCAATAAAACATCCCCCCACAAAAAAGAAGCATTGGATATCACCATTGTCCCAGCATCGACCAAAGATGAGAAAATAAATTTGATAATCTCAACAGGAGTTATCAGAAATCTTGATGAGCTGAACAGTCAAAAAAGTTGCAGCAAAGGCGAGACAGACGAAAGTTTGGTAGTGCACTTGGTATTATTAAGAAATACAAGCTGCAGAGAAAAGCATCCAAGAGGTTTGGTGTGAGTCCCAAAATAATAAAAAATAAGCCAAACAAGTTTGCTGACCAAAACAAAGCAGCATTGTCAGAAAAAACCAAAGAGCTTATAATTAGCTACATGAAGTCAATTCAACGCCCTCTGTTGAAAAAAGAAACATAAGCAAAAACACAGAAAAAAACATACATCTTGGATCAGCCTGTTCAAGAATTGTATCCAGGACTGAAGGTTTGCATGACTTCTTTCTTACAAGGTAAGACCAAAGCGTGTGTTATCTTTCAAGCACATGAAGTTTCCTTGTTGTCTCTGTGAGTATTGTGAAAATGTTCAGTTGGTATTGAAAGTCGTCACCAGTTGTGCAGTATCTGAGCAGAAATCACACTGCAAGATCAAGAACATAGATGAAGCTTTGTGCTCAAAGGATGAAAGAAAATATCATTCACTTCAATGCATCGAAAGAAAATGTACAAGATGTGGGCTAAAGGCCTTACGAGCTCATCTGTCAGACTTGGATAGCACTCAGAAAGTAAGCTGGGAAAGATTGGACACTGTTCTTGAGGAGAATGTGAAACGAAAAGGAAAGATGGTGAAGAAAAAAAATTAAGTGTGCAAGAAAGGTTCCCTTACAGAAATGATTGATGAGCTTGAGCGTGATGTCGATCCTCTTGCGCTTCATCTATTCAACAAAAAGTGGCAAGGGGCACATTTCAGAAACCCAACATCAAGAAGTCTTCCACATGGCTATTCTGTTATGGTAATGGACTTTGCCGAAAAGGCTTCCCCAACTGTCCCAAGTCCATCAAAATTAATCAGCTGAATATGCTTGATTCGGATTGATTTCGTACTGTTGCATAAAAATACTGTCTCTCAGTGGATTGATTTTGGCAGATTTGGTATGGTTTCAAGCAAAAACATCAAGGGAGTTAGGGTGATGTACCATAACAGTAATCCGGGTGCCACGCACACCTTAGGTGTGGCAGGGAGGTATTCTGTCGAATTTTTACAGAGAAGAGATAACCCCTTTACCATTTTGAAATTTGCAGTAATATTTATGTTTAAGAGTTGATGTTAACCCTAAATTTTTGTTAACACTAAATAATGAAAACGCAAAGATTTGTACCCGCGGCACACAGGACTGGCCAAAGAACATCTCCTTTTTTACCTCTAGGTGAGGGCGCCCTACTCAAATGACGTCATGTGCATAAGGTTTAGTCTTCCAAAAAGCAATGATGTATCATACCTGTAACATACATGTACGTGTACTTAATTTATACAATGATAATGCTTCAAAAACACACAATGTTCACTACCCGAAACACTATTCGGGGAAAAATGTACAGTTTTAACAATCATCTATGTGCTTCTCTACATTTACTGTCTTAAAAGGTTGCTTTTTGCATACAAAAATGGCCAATGGGTTGATAAAATATCCCGAAAATTGTTAATGCTGCTCAATATGAAAATGAATGTGTTTCCTACTTGAGTATGCTCTCTCGTATGTTGGATGGACATGGTGTCCATTTGTGTCAACGTTACATCCGCATTGCCAAGTTGCAGAGCACAGACAAAAATCAATTGAATGTCAAAGTATTTCACAAAAAACCCTAATACTGCATAAAATACACATCAATGGACCTTTCCAAGTCATTTTAATAAAGTTTGTATTGAAAGTCTTTATAATTTAGATTATTACAGAAAGTGTCGTAAAATAAATGATTTTTGGTACAAAAACCAAACAATTGAAAACATTTTAAGGTCATTTTATTGCTTTGAGGTTAGATAAACTTTAAAAAGCATAATTTCAATAAGTAAATGGGTGAAATTGGACTACTTTGAAGTGAAAATTATTGGAAGACCTGAAAGCTTTGAGTAACTACTGCTCCATTGAAACATGTTTTTGGTGTCCATGTTACATCTGTCCTAAGATGAAGATGCAGACCCATATGACAATGCAGATCCAGATGACAATGCAGATGACGATGCAGATCCACATGACAATGCAGATGATGATGCAGATCCAGATGACGATGCAGATTCAGATGACGATGCAGGTCCAGATGGCGCTGCAGACCCAGATGGGGATGCAGACCCAGATGACGATGTCAGGACAAATTATGAACAGTTTATAAATAAGTTGTGATTCAAAACATTTGTTATTTGTTTGAATTTACTTCTCATTGCTTGCTGCAAAAATATTAGTAATAAGAGCTGTAAAATGTTTACAAATTTACAATGTTCATCATTAACTTTTTTTTCTTGTCAAACTGAAAAACTTAACCTTTTTGGTCCTGATACACCTATACCATGTGTACAGATTTGATGGGAAAACATTTATTACATTATTTCTGACGTGAAGCAAGTTTCCGAATTAACAATTCTGAATGAATTATCATCTTCAGTAATTACCCAAATTTGCAGATTTCGACACGTAAAAGGTTAATGTAAAAAGAAGGATATATGCATGTATTTCCAAATATTTTAAGTCTAATGGCTTTTACTGTCTGGTACATTACATGATGATCAGTTCCAAAGACAAGGTGACAATGCTCTTCATCTTGGCTGTGCAGTGACAAACGATCAAGCAAGAGTACTGATCATCTCCTACATCTTCCGACATGGCGTGAGTGGTGAAGGACTTCATGACCTCACGCAAGTTTTTAACAATATGTTTCCTGGATTTCTGCCCAAAGCCAAGTATCTGTTGGGGTAAGTGGTATTGTACAAGCAGTAACATTTATATTTACTGTAATGATTGTATGCACTACTTGAAGGAAACAAAAGCAGATAGAAGAGGAAGGTCCGTTGCCAACAATGTGAAGCAGAATACAGTGCCAAACAAAATAAAATTGAAGGCAATTTTGTTATCTCACTTCCCCTGCAGCATCAAATGAAGGATTTGCTAGAATGTAGTGATGTTGTATGAAATCGCATAATTAAATCACAGATATTAGGATCTACTCATTTGATTGATGTATGCCCAGGGCAGAAGGTAAAGTCACTAATGTAATCACAGATGATGATTTTACACTTACTTTTAATATTGATGGAGTTCCAGTATTTAATTCCATAAATTGCTCACTTTGGCCGATACAGTGTACTATAAATGAATTGCACTATGATAATAGGAGGAGGTATGTAATCATTACATAATCGTGGTTTGGAGTAAAACCGATTATGAACACATTCTTGGATGAAGCCATTATTTTGGCTGAAGCCCTCGTCGGAGGAGAACAGGAGTAAAATCTGTTTTTATCGTAGATAAAACAGATTTATTTTAAATATTTTTTCCTCTAGTGAATTGGAACGACATAAACAGAAATAAAACAGAATGAAAATAGCATTCACAAAAACAGTCTTCAAACAGGATCATGTTTTAAAGGCACTGAACACGTTTGGTAATTACTCAAAATAAATATAAGCATAAAAACATATTTGGTAACCAGCAACGGAGAGCTGTTGATAGTATAAAACATTGTGAGAAACCACTACCTCTGAATAACGTAGTTTTTGAGAAATAGGTAACTTTTCACTAAAATAATAAAAGACTTCATGCATAAAGGCTTTTATAAGCATCTGAAAGCACAACAAATTTTGTATCAAGGGTGTTTTTTCTTTCTGTATTTTCTTGCAACTTCGATGACCGATTCAGCCCAAAGAATTGTTATTTTATGCATATGTTGGGATACACCGAGTGACAGTAGTGGTCTTTGATAGTTACCAAACATGTTCAGTGCCTTTAAAAAAACAAGCTCCTGTTTTGTTATAGCTCGATTGGCAGTCGGGGAGAAGTGAGCTGTTTTTTTTGAAAACGGCCAAAGTCTTGTTTAACAAAAACAGTTCTGGAAGAGCTGTTTTTAAAAAACAGCCAATTATTGTTTTTTTAAATACCATCCTCATCATCGGTTAAATTATGAAGATCGAAGCTGGTTTTTTTCATCTGATTGCGACCTTTTTGGGACCTTGATCTTTTGGTGAATAAGAATGATAGTTTTCCTTGTTTAGCATTGCCAAGGGGAACAACATGTATTTGGCCTAACTATAATTGAAAAGTGCACTGAAATATCATCAAAAACAATTTACTAGTCGATTTTCAATTTCTCTCAAAGTATGATAACTGCATGGCTACATTTATTTGTACAATTTTGACAGGTTGTGTTTTCCCATGTATGTTTTGTATCACACAACGTAAGAACTTTGCAGTATCAGCTTTACCAATCCTCTATTTTACCTTTAAGTGTGGCCTTGAACAGTTTCGCATACGTTCCAAGTGAGGACCCAGGAGAAAGTTGTAAGTGTTGTTCACAAAATCAAAGAAATATTTTATTTTTTTTGGGGGGGGAACAAAAGTAGGTTATCATTTTCAACAAAAATAATAATACGAACAAATGTAGTGTTTTGCTCCGAGGTCTGTATTTCAAATTTAAAAAAATACATTGCAGTGAAAATAAACAAGGTTATTGCAAACTTTGGCAAGTTGGTTGATCTGAGTATAAAGCTGCATGCTGGAGTTGCTTTTTGAGTGTGCGGAATGTAAGGCCACTGACCTTTGTCCTGATTGCCTGCTTTGTCTGAACTACCGTTGTTGTCTTCACCAACGTATTCTTCAGAGTGAAATCTTTGAAACATTTGTAAACAATCATGTGATATATATATATATTAGAAGATCACTACTTACAGCCTCGTCTCCAAGCAGCGGTGTAGCCAGCATTTTTTCAGTAGGGGCACAGGGGGGATTGGCTCTCAGGGGGGTGGAGGGCCGCAGGGGAAAATCATGTCGTTATTAGCTCTTTTGGTGGGGCACCGGCGAGGCACTTGAAACTTCTGGGGCCCCCAGGCCCCACCTGGGCTATGCTACTGTCTCCAAGTTCATTGCATTCATCTTCACAACTTTAAGTGTACATAAATAAATATAACATATGGAACCCTTTTTAACATGGTATTTCACTTATACAGTTGAAATCTTTTGGTTTTCTTGACATAAATATTTTACTTCAAATCAGTCAATCTTCAAGAGCTGGGATATGATTTGAGGAGTGGTGTTGGCAAGGATGTAGCCGCCACAATAGAGTCTTTATTACAGTGTCGAACATGCAGTCGTAGGAGAGTGGATTAAGTTGTAACTATCCTACCTCAAAGAACCTACATTGGTGACCCAGACGTGATCAAAAAAATGATTTTTTTTTTGTAAAAAAAACAAAAAAAACATCGATACTCAGTGTACTACTATTACCATCACCATTCACATGGACTATTGATTATCGTTGCGGCGATCGTTTTTTCTACTGTTACCCTCAGTTGGGTTCCATATTTTGACCTTCTTCGCATCCTTGCTCACAACTAACGCAGAAGGTGAAGACAACCCACAGCCTGCACTGGTGGAGGATAAGCCACAAATTGGTGCTGTAGCGATAAAACTTCCCCCGTTTTGGCCCGCCGATCCTGTCATCTGGTTTGCTCAGGCAGAAGCGCAATTTCTTACACGAGGGATTAAACGTGAAGACACCAAGTTTGCCCACATCATTGCTTCACTACAGCCTGATATTATACAAGAAGTACGCGAGCTTGTCATCTCACCACCAAAAGAGACTCCTTATACCATAATGAAGGAACATTTGATCAAGCGCACGTCTGCCTCTGAACAAAAACGTGTCCAGATGCTCCTCACAGAGGAAGAGTTGGGGGATAAGAAGCCATCGCAATTGCTCCGGCGTATGCGTCAGCTTTTGGGTGAGCGCAAACTGGAAGATGGAATCCTCAAGCAGCTCTTTTTACAGCGTCTTCCATCCAACGCACGACTCATCCTGGCGTCATCGAGTGATAGTATGACATTGGATCAACTGCCCATCCTTGCCAACCGTATACTTGAGGTTTCTGTTCCAGCAACAAGTGCAGTTAGCGTTCCTCCACCAACATCAGAGCTTGCTGGCTTACGCGACCAGACAGCAAACCTCACACTGCAGGTGAATGCCCTCCAATCCACTTTCAAATGTTCCAGATCTCACAGCCGCAGTCGGGTACAGAAGAAGGACTCGTCCAGCGATGCATCTGCCTTGCCATCTACCTGCTGGTATCACAGTCGCTATTGTGACAAAGCCCTCAAATGCAACCCGCCATGCTCGTATGCCTCACAGTCGGGAAACGATCCCACCAGGGGATAGGAGCGGCACTTCCGCCTGGTGACAAGTCTGGTTGTCTGTTCTTCATTCATGACTCCCTCAACAAGACCAAATTTTTGGTGGACACTAGTGCTGCAGTGAGTGTGTTTCCCCCCGCACTAGTGGAAAGGAAACATCTTAGCACCTTCGCATTGCAGGCTGCCAATGGCATTGGGATTCCTACTTACGGACAGCGGTCGGTGACTTTCAACATCGGATTTCGGCGAACATGCCGATGGATTTTCTTTTTGGCTGACACACCTACACCAATCCTCGGTGCGGACTTTTTACATCACTACAAACTCCTTGTTGATGTGGCTAGACGTCAGCTCATTGATACCACCACTAATCTCTCAATCTCGGGGATTAAGGCACCAGATTTACCAGTTAGTCCAGTTTTACTCAACCCTAAAGGACCGACCAGGTATGACACAAATCCTTGGTGAATTTTCACAAATAACTCGACCGATAAGAATGCTTCAGTCACCCATGATGTTACTCACTGCATTATCACCAAGGGTCAACCGGTGGTTGCACGGCCGCGTCGACTAGCTCCCGACCATTTCCTCATCGCAAAGTCATTCAGTCATATGCTCGATTTGGGCATCATTCAGTCTTCGGACAGTAATTGGACTTCACCACTTCACCTTGTGCCAAAGAAGACGCCTGGGGATTGGCGCCCATGTGGGGATTAAAGAGCGCTTAACCGCGTCACCATACCTGATCGTTACCCAGTAGCGCACCTTCATGACTTTGCTTCCAACCTGGCCGGTAAGAAAGTTTTCAGTAAGATAGACCTCGTACGTGCCTATCATCAGATCCCAGTGAAGCCTGCGGATGTTCACAAAACTGCCATAACGACACCTTTTGGCCTATATGAATTCGTCCGTATGCCTTTTGGACTGAGAAATGCCGCACAGACATTCCAGCGGTTTGTGGACCAGGTAATCCGTGGTTTACCATTTGTCTATGCTTACATCGACGACATTCTCATCGCTAGTGAATCACCCGAGCAGCACGTAGAACACCTTCGCTTACTCTTCACCTGATTTAAGCAGTACAGTATAGTCATCAACCCAAGCAAATGCTTGTTCGGTGTATCCGAGTTACAGTTCTTGGGACACTACGTCAACGATTGTGGTATCAGTCCACTCTCTGAGAAAGTCACGGTGATCCAAAACTACCCGCAACCTACATCACTTAAGAAGTTGAGAGGTTTCCTAGGGCTCGTTAATTTCTACGGGAGATTCATTCCTAACTGTGCAGAAATTCTCTACCCACTCAATGACCTACTTGCCTCACAGGGGAAAACGTCACGTCAGCCCCTTGTTTGGACTCCAGAGTGTGTCAAGGCTTTTTCCGACATCAAGACAGCCCTATCCAAAGCCACGCTGTTAGTCCATACTGACATCAATGCCCCACTCAGTATCATGGTGGATGCATCCTGCAATGCTGTAGGCGGTGTTTTGCAACAACGTATCCAGCGAAACTTACACCAGCCGAGACACGATACAGTACATTTGGACGAGAACTATTGGCGATATACCTCACTATTCGGCACTTCAGACATATGCTTGAAGGACGAGTGTTCTGCGTCTATACAGACCACAAGCCACTAGTCTATGCTCTCGACTCCAAACCAGATCGACACTCTCCTCGCGAAATTCGCCACCTTGATTTTGTGTCACAATTTACTACTGACATTAGACACATTCAGGGCACAGACAATGTCGTGGCAGACGATTTATCGCGACCTGAAGTTTCCTCCGTTTTCAGAGACACACGCATTGATTTTGATCTCATGGCAGCAGATCAAAAGACAGACCAGGAGATAGTAGACTTGAAACAGTCTTCCACAAGTCTCATCCTCAAGGACGTTCCTCTGCTCACTGCGGAAGGTTCAATTTTGTGTGACATTTCCACAGGCCATCCACGACCCCTCGTCCCAGCCACTCATAGGCATGCCGTTTTCAATGCGATTCATGGTCTTTCGCACCCTGGTGTTGCAGCCACAGTCAAGCTCATCACAGCTCGATATGTTTGGCCTGGAGTCAAACAGGATGTTCGTACATGGTCTCGCACATGCTCTCAGTGTCAACAGTGCAAGATACACAGACACGTCAAAGCACCGCTAGGCACCTTCTGGACTCCTGATGCTCGCTTCCAACATATCCACATCGATCTCGTTGGACCTCTGCCTACTTCCAATGGGTATGTTTACCTTCTCAAATGTGCCGACAGGTACACGCGATGGCCAGAGGCAATTCCACTTAACATAACTGCCGAGTCTGTAGCACAAGCCTTCATACATCGTTGGATTTCTGTCTTTGGTATGCCAGCAACCATCACAACGGATCGAGGACGACAGTTTGAATCTGCTTTGTTTGAATCATTGACGAGACTACTCGGAAGCTCCCGCATTCGCACAACATCCTATCATCCCCAAGCCAATGGGCTTGTCGAGCGCTTCCATAGACAACTCAAGGCAGCTCTAAAGTCCCACAGCGACCCTACTAAATGGTGGGAATACCTTCCCATAACACTGCTTGGCATTCGTTCCACTACGAAACCAGACATTGGTTGCTCTCCAGCTGAATTGGTATATGGCACTACCCTACGACTACCAGGACAGTTTGTGAAGCACATCGACAATGCCAACATCATCAACCCAAGCGACTACGTACAGCGACTCAAGCAACACATGTCACAACTCTCACCGTCATCAACACGTACGCAATCCCGGACCGTCACCCACCTGCTAAAGGACCTTCAGACATGTACACATGTTTACATTCGGTGTGACGCAGTTTGCAAACCACTTCAACCACCCTACAATGACCCCAACCATGTACTCAGTCGTCGCGACAAGTTTTATACGGTGTCAATGAACGGCAGAACGGATACCGTGAGCATTGATCGTCTTAAAGTGGCATATCAGGAAGAAACACCTGATGCGACTAGAGCCACCACTGACATTTTTCACTCTCCTACTCCACTGCCGCCAGCCAATCGCACTCCGACATCCACTGCGACACAGACACCCTGTCCTGCAGTGTCGCCTTCTCCACAACCTCGCTCCTCACAACGCTCCTCACTACGCTCTTCACAACGCTCCGTTCCTTTGACCTCAGACCCTATCACAACGACACGGTCCGGCCGTCATGTCCACTGGCCCAAGCGTATTGTCCAGCTCATCAACACCGGCTGAACGTTTTTTAATCGCCGGCTCACTACCATTTATACTGTTCTCCGGCTAGGAGGGGGCTACTGTAGCGGCTCTTGTTATGCCTATAACTTTTACAACACAAGAGGGCGCTGTTTGTTTACTATTGTTGTGTACGACGCCATGTTTTTACACTTGCTTCAATGGAGTGAAATGAACTTTTACATAATGATCCTTTCGGAATCCTACAACATCATCGTTCCTGAGTATTCTGCAAACATGAACATGCAGTCGTAGGTGGGTGGATTAAGTTGTAACTATCCTACCTCAAAGAACCTACAGATCCATGCCATTGAGATATTCTTTTGTGTTTTTGGTTTACCAAATAAAATATGTAATAGAAGAGAAATATTAAGACTTCCTAAACAATTAGAAGTATTTTTGAAAGATTTGTGTTATTCCAAATTAATTATTATTAAGCACTTTCAATTCCATTCAATACTTCATTTCAACTCGATCAATAATAAAGACTTCAAAAGCAGAGAGCCTGTCGAGTAGTCGAAACCCCCATCATGATGTGTGTAGCTTAAAGGTATATATTGTATTTTGAAGCCCTAATGAAATGTGCTATGTCCAAATGAAATAGTCACAGACTGTAACTGGTTCTACCAGAATGTTAAGGAATAACACGCATTGTGTATAGTCAATGATGATGAAATGTACATTATTAAACTCATTCAAGCAAATTATGTAGTTTGGGTAGATGCCAGTCAAAACATATGTATAGGCCTACAACAATGCAGCTATCAACTGTACAACTAATTTGACTTACGACTATAAACCAACAATAACTTTTGCCAAAGAAAAATTGTAACCTTGGATCTTGATGAGGAGTCTTTGGAGACGTGGAGGGGCGCTGGTCAGTGGCTTATTGCAGATCGTTACGAGAGGCTTGTGGTCTGTGTGGTCTGTCTCCCTCCGGATCCACATCAGTACTGACAACAAACTTGATGTTCCAACTCAAGCTTCCCCAAGGTGACGCAAGACCCAAGATCTGATGACCACCATACTCCCATCCCCAAGCGTCTCACCCTGTGGCCCCTCCCAATCCCCTGAAAAGTAGTAATTACGACACACTTGACGTGCCCATCATCGCTTTGCCTAGTGCCCCTCAGGACCCAGGATCCTACATAGAGACGAAGGTTGTCAAGGCAAATATAACAGAATCACAGAGACCAGTTCGACGTTCTAAGCGTACTACAAGAGGAAGGCCCCCAGATCGATACCAAGTCAAGCGAATGATAACTAATGAGGAGGCAGTAACTTCATCCAGTGATTCTGAATAACAGAATCCCCCCAGGACAATCAGAAGCGTGCTACTCTTCTTCAGTTATGAGACTGTTTATTGACGGAATCCCCTCAGGACCATCAGAGGCATGCTAGTCTCCTTCAATTATGAAACTGTTGTTCCATAAGTTTTGGAATTAAATGTGTTAACTGTTTTTCAAGTTGTTGTTACAGGGACCAGTGTTAACTTTGTTTCTTGTTATACCTGCAAGTCGTCGAGGATGACGACATTAGCTTTGGAAGATTGTGGGGACCAGTAGGTTACGTGCGTCCACCAGAGGATCGGCAAGGGTACCACCGCGCAGCAATTTTGCGTGCGTCCACCACTAGAGAATCAGCAAGCGCCACCGCGCGGTGAGACTGTTCATACATGTCTCGTCTCCGTGCGGCCGGTTGTCAAAGCCGATCCCTTCCACAGGTAAAATTTAATCCTTTTTATTTATTTTTTTGTATTTTATTTTTTTTGATCCCGGGGATACTCATTTATTGTACACTATCTCTTCTCATAATATCAGTACAATCCTATTTTTATATACGACTTTAATAGGCCTACATAAATCAAACGTCTATTTAGAAAATAAGTAACCAGTCAACCTCGATGTTAAATAAAAAAGGAGTCCCACTTCTGAAAGAATTTGAACCAGTCTCCATTAGAATAGAACATACATTTTTCCATTTTTCCAGAACTTCCTCGTTGTCCTCTATTTAAAACAAAATTTTTAAACATTCCAAGTACTCTTCGTGGAGGAATTGATTACTTTAGTCTTAGGAAGGCCATAAAGATGTAAGAAATTATGGACATATTAAAATCAATGAAGTTGTAATAGAGTTTCTAGAATGTTTGGAAAATCAAATAAAAGTCAGTTGAAGCATAGCCAACCAGGCATGCTTTTCATTTCCATCTCAGACAAGTTTACCTTACGCAGTGGTAACAGACTGGATAACATTAGGCCTACTTCTATAGGCTCAGAGCCTTAAAAAATAAAAGTTGTAGTTTCTAGAAGTAGGATTTTTAATATGAAATTGACAACCTCTCTCTCTGTACATACAAATCTAACTTCTGAAGTTTTCCAATTGGGTTGTGAATTATATGTCAAAAAAGGCAAATGCCTTTAACCTTGGGCTTATATTTCATACATGCCAGATACAGCCAATATTACGGCCTTGTGGAAACCATGATTCTTCCATGGGGCCATGCAAGGTTGGCCAATGCAAAAACGGTTGTGCTGCCCCGTTGAACCATTCTCTAACTCTACCATGCCTGACCTGAGCACCTCTGACACCACACCATCGTCGTATTTGACAACAACCCATTGTGCTGATTTTGAAAAAAATAATAAGAATGTGTACTTCATAACTTTGACATTTTGACAGAGACAGATATTCTGTCCAAACTTGACAATCACCCCATACTTTTTCAAATCAATGTTGGGCATGTCACTGAGGCCTGGAATTAAAAAATTTTAAGGGCAAGGCCACTTTGGCCTTGAAGCAGGCCAAATTCGGGGCCAGAATTTAGGGCACCAAGGCCAAAAATGATGAGGTTCGTGGAGACAATAGCAGATCGAACCTCATCATGTCATATTCTAGGGTAGGAGTGTGGGGACCGATGTGTTGCGTGCGTCCACCAGAGGATCGGCAAGGCCGGCGCCACCGCACAGCGATTTTGCGTGCGTCCACCACCAGAGAATCGGCAAGGGCGCCACTGCACGGCGATGAGACTCTTCGATACATGTCTCGTCTCCGTGCGGCCGGTTGTCATTGCCGATCCCTTCAACAGGTAAAATTTAATCCTTTTTATTTCTCTGTTGGAAATCAAAGAAGATTTAGCGAGTATTATAAAACATGTTGGTTCTTTGTATACACTTTGACTAAAGATATATTGAGAGGAAAAGTACACTTTTGTCTGTAATATCGCTAGTTTAATAATCCAAGATGGCGCCTCGCATACAACTTATAGGTTTTAGGCTGTGTTGTTGCGACTTGTAAAAAGGAATTGTTTATGTGAACCTAATACTGCCTTGTGTAACTGAGATATACTGCCACTGGTTATATATAATAAGTTGGTGTATATTTAGCCTGTAGGCATGCTCACAAAACTGATAGTTATGTCCTATTCTAGGCTGGATGGTTATTAGACAAAGAGTAGCGCCCTCTTGTGGTAAAAAGGAGTAGCGCCCTCTTGTGGTAAATAAAGAGGAGCGCCCTCTGGTGGTAAATAAATGTAGCGCCCTCTTGTGGTAAACAAACAACAGCGCCCTCTTGTGACGGAAGTTACATGCATTTTGCGATGTTTTGAGAACGTGTGTAGGAAACCCAGACAAGCTTCTTTATACTTATTGCTCTATGTTTCTTAAGAGTGTAATAACCTTTACTGTCATGTGTAGTAGTCTATCTCTAAATAGAGTGCCTATTTTCCTGATTTGTTCTGAAAGTTTCAACAAGGATTTATCACAGAAGTCTTTATTCGTAGTAGGACTAGTCCGCCCTGCATTTCTCAGTATAACTTAATTAGGTGTTCGGGCACCTCTTGTTTTTGTTCCGTTTTTTTTTTCTTACTTTTTAATACTTCTTCTTTTTCTTCTTATCCCCCGCGATTGTCCGCTAACAAAAGCACACTTCCCAAGCTCATATAAACTTGAAATATCTACCATAGTTAGATTACCATAAGAATAACGTCATGATGACGTCATCGGATGTCAAGTTACAAGGTTTTTAAACATAAACCAATTTTATCTTTGAAAATCCATATCAAATCAAGATGAAGAGACCGCCGGTCGCTTTTTGCGGGATCATATAGAAGTAATACGGGTCTTCTTTTTTGGTTGTGTGCGTGACATGACTTGACCTCTACTTCCGGTCGAAACTGGTCAAAACAGGAAGTACCTTTTAATTTAAAAGTGGCAAATTTTTTCAAATTATTTTTAACGATGTTAGAGTCCGTCAAGAGTCTGGTTTTAAAAAAAACTGGACCGGTGACGTCATTAAATATAAAAGCGCCCTCTAGCGGCAGGTTAAAAACAGCTAAAAATACACTTTTACTAGATGACTGTGGCGAAGTTTATGATAATTATCTTTTCAAAATTAGTATACATAATGACCTTTATGCAGACAACATATAAGTGAAATTTTAGATTGAAGACGTCATCATGTGTCACGTGGTATTGCCTTAAAGGTTTACATTTTGAAGCCGTGTATCTACAAAACCACAAGTTCG
>JAUELU010000022.1:5671201-5692013 GCA_032357145.1 Evasterias troschelii
CTCAATTTCTAATTTTGAGGTCTCGAAATCAAATTCGTGGAAAATTACTTCTTTCTCGAAAACTACGTTATTTCAGACAGCTCCCCATTACTCGTTACCGAGTAAGTTTTTATGCAAATAATTATTTTGAGTAATTACCAATAGTGCCCACTGCCTTAAAAGTAATAATGACAAAGCAGTCTTGAAATTTAATACAGTTATTAAGAATCTAACTCTGTTATTGTGTTTATGCTTTACTGTCACAAGTTCCTGGCCCAATTGTTTCTCATTGTTTAAATGTATTCTTTTAGTGAGGGTATATTTTTATATTTTATAGTTAAAATGTGGCTAGTTTTGTGCTGCTTTACCATTCTACTACTCAATCATATGTACCTGCTTCGAAACCAAGATGAAATGCTGTCTTTGAATTTTACTGTTTTTTGTAGATGATTCAATGTAGATGATCCCCGCAGATTTATTCTGCAGTTGCCGTTTGAGCTGCCAACCCTGTGGATGGCAATGAGCCTTGCAATTGCCATATTCAGGGTCCACATGCTCAACAGCAACACCAGGGCCAGAAAGATTCCTTGCTACTTGAGTGGTGCCAAGGTTTCCTGCAGTCTTCCTACCCTGGCTGTCAACCTGGTCAGCGCTGCATTAATTTCCTTAAATCCTTTGTTCCCTTATAATTAAATTCTGTTCCCTTATAATTAAATTATGTTCCCTTATAATTAAATTCTGTTCACTTATAATTAAATTCATAGTAACTCCTAATGTTACACTGTACACATCTAAATCCCTCCCATTCTCGATATTCTGAAACCCATTCTTCTGTTCTTCATGTACATTCCCATTAATTGAAGTCCTAAACCAGTCTACCATCTCTATCCCACCCTGCTCTGCTCCTTGTCCTCTCGCAACACCGCACCTTCCACTTCACTATCATCTTCCATCACACGCTCTGCTCCACCGTTCTCCACCAAAAACCTCTACCACACTCTTGGTTAAATAATCTTCTATTCCGTCTCCATCTTCTATCCCGTCCCCATCTTCTTCTACCCCGTCCCCTTCTTCTACCCCATCTTATATCCCATCTTGTACCCCATCCCCATCTTATATCCCATCCACATCTTCCTCTTTAAAATGAAACACATAGTTACACATAGTTTCCTTTCCCTCGGCTGGCTCACATGATGCCGCAACCTCACATGTTTGTCCTTTTCTTTTCAGGAACATGAAAAGATAACATCAAGAAGAAAATAGCCCAATAAGAACAACAGATTGCTTCAAGAAATGTATGTTTGTGACACTTATTATATATTTTTAGACATTCCACAACTTTGAAATGCAAAAACGTTTACATAGTATTGACACAACAAATAATATTTCAATTCATCGTACAAGTTCCAGATAATTTTATCTAAATTAAATACATATAATTTTTATAAATTTTACAATTTTTGTTAATTAAGCTAAAACACCTAAATTTAAATGTCAAATTCACAACCCCCCAACAATCAATTAAGAATGCCAGGGTGCATGTCATTTGATATCATTCATAACTGTTTTATATTTACTTGGGACAACCATTTGTTCGAGCAAAAGGGTATACACCTCTGGACCTAAGGATCCGTTCCTCTCCATTAAAATAAACAAATTTACCTTCTCCTTTTCTTGGATTTACTCTTCGGGGCTTTAATGCTGGCAACACCGTAGGCTCGGTCAGCCTCATTGTACGGTCATCTAAAGGTGAACACAAACACATTTGTTGAAATAACAATTATAAACATGAAATGTCTAATTGCAACTAATTACATAGGCCTACTTACCATAGGTTTAGAGTAGTAATTTGTCTGTCCAAATTTGCAATGTATTAACATTTCTTTTGAATATTATTTTGCAATTTTATATAATTTTTGAATTTGTAATGAATTCATTATCATGTGTAAGTTCAAACTTTCATGACTGGAGGAGAGGGCACTCAGCTTAAACATTGATGTATTAAGAAATATTCTTCCCACCTCCACATTATCCTGATAATTTTTTTTAAACACATCACTTGCCTTAGTATTGTCATTATTGTTATAACATTAAATAGATTGTGATTATATAAGTGTATGTTAAATCATCAACACATACCTGACATGCTCAGATCTGAGCTGAAGCCTGTCCTTGCCCCACCGTACACTTGTTGTCCAGACTATTGCCTTCTTATCGCTGTCAAAAACGATCAAACATTCTTTGTGGTACTGTTGAATAGAAAAAACAGATAATCAAATGTACATTTTTTGAAGTCAACACTCCTTTACCTAGCATTTAAAATATTGTTTGTTATTATTAGTCATTTTGGTTTACTGAAACACAAAGCTGTTCAATATAGTATACTTTACTTCGATAGCCTACATCAGAAGTTCAAGCATTAAAAAAAAAAGTCTCATTAATCCTATCATTTGGTTTTAAATAACTAAACTACCCTACCTTTCGTTGATTTAATTCTGTGGTCACGTTTTAGTGAAGAAAGAATTTGTTTTGAGTATTTAATAAATACTCGTACAGAATTGTTGCATTATTAATAAATTAGCTTAATAACATTGGTTTGGGTTTGGCTTTGAAGTTGACAATTACTTTGGTAATGAAACATCTCATTAGTTGTACATCATTTGTGCAGATTTACAAAAGTTTTCTTCACAAGGAGTTTTGTAGTGCACCTTTTCTAACTAACAAACAAATATAGCACGCGTAAAGAAATACAAATCACAATCTGCTAATCTTTCTCCCTTGGTACATTCAACATATACTTATTTGCCATTGGTAAACAACATGTATTACAAAATTTAGATAAGAAAGACTGATGCAGTCGGGTTTCTGCCATTTTCAACCATGGATGGAAAATGACCTCTTTCCGTCAGTCGCCCCGCCGGAAGATCACGTCAAGAAGATCCCTTTCCCAGCCTTTTTTGAGTATTATTACATATTCGTACAGAATTGTTGCATAATTAATAAATTGGCTTAATAACAGTGATTTGGGTTTGGCTTTGAGTTTGACACTTACCTTGGTAATGAAACATAACATGTACAATGTATCTCACTATGCCTTGACAATCCAAATCAACATAGTTTCACAGCTCACAAATCATGTCACCCAGCTAACAAATACCCTTCATGACTGGGCCACTATCCTGGATCGACCACCACGCATAGATGCCATCTTCTTAGACTTTAGCGAGGCCTTTGATATCATAACCCGCACCACATCTTGCTCAATAAACTTGCCTGTAATTTTAACATTCATGGCTCTACATGGTCCTGGATAAAATCATTTCTTATTGGTCGTCAGCAACGTGTCACTTACCGCGGATGCTTTTCTACTTGGGCACCAGTAACATCAGGAGTCCCTCAGGGAAGTGTTCTTGGCCCCCTCCTCTTTAATTTGTTTATTAATGACATTTTACACAATCTGTCCACTAACTGTTTGCTCTTCGTTGATGATACAGTCATCTATCGGCCAATACGATCTCCCCAAGATGGTTTTCCCTTCAGTCGGACCTAACCTCTCTTGAACAATGGAGTGCATTCAATGGGATGCAGCTAAATACCAGGAAAACCAAGGTTATGCATTTATCTAGACCAAAGAAACCAGCACTTCTCCCTCAATACATCCTTCATGGCTCATCTCTCGGTTCGACTCCTACATTTAAGTATCTTGGTATAACGATTAATGACTCCCTGAACTGGAATGACCATGTTAAAGCTGTTGTTTCCAAAGCCAATAGGACATTAGGGTTGTGGCTCTTTTGTAAACAAGTGATTACACTAGACTGCATACACAGCAATTACCTTAAGTTAGTCATATTCATTGATTTTTTTTAACATGAAGGAGTAGAGAGTCAATTTTTTTATTTCTCACACAAGTAGACTGGATACATTGCATTATTGGGAAAAATTGGGAAATCAATGTCTCGCGTTGTCAAATAACCACTTAAAAAATGCGTTTTGGGGCATTTTTACAGCCGGACCCATGTTTAGACCCCTGCCAAATACCAATCAAAGGTGTGATTAATCTATCCTTATATCAGGTCACACATATGCACCTAGTTTATAACCAAATGTTATACAAAAGCAATCGGACATTTCACTTAGGCAATAGGGGGTCTCAAAAATGACGAAAAATCATTCCTTGGGCTAAAATGTCAGTTTTTAAAGACCCATGCCTTGTTATAAAAATTTCCTGTGCTACTTTTGACAGTAGATTCCAGTTAATGGTGTACCAGGTACCCTGTATATCAATTTACATTTACATATCTTGTCTCAATTTGTAGATAAAGGCTATAGGCCTCTCAAAATGCCCAAAACACAAAAAGTAAATTTGAAGGGGCGGGGCTTAAAAGTTTATGGGGTCATATCTCAGAAATGTCAAGGAGTAGGACTCTAAAATTTGGTGTGTGTTCATGGCAGCCATAGGGGAATGTTTGAAAACAAAATTAGCAAAATCTGAGACGGAGCCTGCCCAACTTTTCGGAATTTCCGGTGAGTTGGCACGGAATGGCCCTTTTAACCCATTTATTTTTACTTCTCATTCTCTGTTTTTTTTTTACATTCATATTTTTTGTTCTATGTATTTATTTGGTTTTCATATTGTTTTCATTTTGTTTGTTTGATTGTTGCTTGATCGATGGTTTTACTTATTTACTGTTTTTTCACATCCTTGCACATATTTTATTTATTTTTTAAACATAACGTATGTATCGTGCATATTTATATTATTCTTGCCCTTCTGTTTAATCTCTCTGATTTATATTTTCGTTATGGGGTCATTTTGCTTGTTCTATTGCTATATTTTGTTCTGTATTTTTTTAAAAGTATTTTAAATTATTATTGTTTCTATGATATTCTTATTTATACATTTTATTTTTAGTATATTATTCTTTATATGTTCCCATCTAAAGTTTGGATTGACAGACTTTCGGGTCACAGTGTTTAAGTACTCTTTTGTTAATCCTGGCCAGCTTGAAAGGGGTTGTCTCTGTTCCCTATCCCACCCCATTTCCTGTCCTTACCCAATCTACCATCATCTCTTATCTATTCTTCACATGTTCCTTGTTGTATCCAAACCTTGCTGTCACTAGTGTCAGTCATCTTCAATCAGGTCCAGTGCTTTAGTTGCTATTTATAGCCTGTTTGCCTACATGTAGTTCTGTTCAACATGTTTATTTTATTTTTTTCCTCTTACTAAAATTGCAAAAAGGGCCTACATGTATTGTTATTGTTCTTTGTGAAATGGCCGAACAAATAATAATAATAATAATAATAGCCGACAAGTAACCCTTTGATGACTGACTGACTAAACTTCAGCTTGGTAAAGGTTGTGTTGGTTGGCACACTGCTGTATACAATAGAGGCATTTACTAAGCAAACCTCTATCAGAAAATGCCTTCATTCCCCATTTCAAAGGTTTTTGGGGCATGTACTGGACAAAACTGAGGCGTCCTTAGATTTTCAGCATAGTTTCATCTGGAGAAAGGTGTTGAATTCAGCAGGATTACGACTTGTCATGGTTCCAAGACCTTGGCATGTATCAATTCCAACAACAGAATGAGTCACTATCCATCGTTGCGTTGGTAGTTCGCACTGAAGTATATCAATTCAAACAACAGAGGGCATCACTATCCGTGGTTCGATTTCCAGCTTCTATGAAGGTCTTGGATATCTTGTATGAGGAATATTTGATGCCAGCCACAGTTCACGCGCTGAATGTGTGCTGTCGACGTCTTCAGTTTGTTTGATCTGCTGGCGGGAAACAGCGCCCTCTTTTGCTGGATATTTTTAGTAGAAAGCACTGATAATTAATGAAATCATTTCCCGGCTTATCTACAGAATAACTCAAGATTGAAATTGAATTGAACATTGAAACTCATAAGAATGTTGAACCTCAGTATCAGAACGACACAAACTAAATGACATCATCGGGTAATGAATTAAAGTCAATCAAAGTTTAATATTTGTAAAAAACATAACTTATGAACTAGTTATTTGATTTTTTCAATCTACATGCCATCAGATAGGTAATTTAAAGTTCAACAAATGCTACCCAAAAACTACCCCATTTGACCTTGACTTCCCATTCAAACAGGAATATGACAATTTAAATTTGAAAAAATTGCAACTTCTGAACAACACATTGGATTTTTTCAATCTATACATCATCTAAAAGGTCTTCATAAACTACTCACGCGCTACACAAAATGTGACCCTATTTGAACTAGACTTCCGGTCAAAAGCTTTTCATTTAATCACTCTCCACGAACACCTTGTTTTTGTCACATGTCAAAAACTGAAAGGCTTGTTGGAAGTGATTTTGTTAATTGCTCAGGTGATACATCGCCCCAAGCAACAGCAGCTAACGCATCCAACGAGGGAGCGGTAGATGATTCAACACCCCCAGAAGCAGCAACAGCAGCTAACGCATCCAACGAGGGAGCGGTAGATGATTCAACACCCCCAGAAGCAGCAACAGCAGCTGACGCATCCAACGAGGGAGGGGTAGATGATTCAACACCCCCAGCAGCAGCAACAGGAGCTGTCGCATCCCATGCTTGAGGAGCCTATAGTGCTTTCGAAGATGATGCAGAAATATCTGGAAATGATGTTCATTCATCCCTACCTCACCAGGATGATACACAAGAGTGCATCTTGCCATGCTGTGCTTTGATGATCAGTCCCCATCGTATACCTTGTGAAAAGAAAGAAACCGCCTGCTTGTATGGAAAGGGAAAAATTCCACGATACTTCAATGTGGACTGGTTTAAAGGGAGACCATGGTTGTACATTTGCAAGAGTAGCAAAAAAGCCCTCTGTTCTATTTGCAGCTTTGCAAAGTGTAAAAAAGTGATGAGTATGAAATATCAGATGACTTTGTAGGATTCTACGACTGCCACCGCACAGATGCAGAGTCATTATTGAAAGCTGTAAAAGATGTTTTTTTGCGTATGGGACTGGACATAAAGTCCTTGAGAGGTGGAGCATTCGATGGTGCCAGTGTTTTGCAGGGAAAAAATGAGGGGGTCGCTGCCAGATTGAAGAAGGAAAATCCCAAGATACTTAACATTCATTGTGTAAATCACAGTTTAAATCTTGTCTTGCAAGAAGCTGCGTCAAGCAGCAAGATGATACAATGCGCCTTTTCAGCAATCCAGGATATCCACGGTATCATCAATGCTTCCCCTAAAGGGTTGGCGCTGTTTCAGAGTATAGAACAGAACTTTAGAGATTCCTTTTCTGAGCGTGTCCTACACGCTGAACAGCAAGAATGTCTGCCATATCAGCACTGATCAAAAACTATAGAATTGTAATTAACACCCTAAAATCAGTTAATAGGGAAGGAGGCTCAACAGAGGCTTTTAGAAAAGCACCCGGTTTGATTGCACTGTTGAAGAAATTCAGCACTTATCTGGGTCTGAAGATAAGTGTGAGGGTCTTTTCTGTTGCTGAGGAGATGGCGAGAGTCTTCCAAGCTTAATACATCACAGCGCAACAAGTATCCATCTGCAAGGTCACCGTGAAGAACCACTATTTGTCTTTGCCTACTGATGAGTTATTTCCTTGATTTTTGAAGAAGTGGAAAGAGAAGCAAAAGACCACCTTACAGCCTCGGAGCTTCCAAGGCGTACAGGACGACCACCAATCGTTCCTGGAAAATGCCATCTTTACGGGCAAATTGCATTTTTGCGTACTGCTAGCTGCGTCAATCACTCCCATTGTTAACCCAGCTGAGTTGAATTTAGTTCAGTAATACCCTTTTTAGATCGCTTGGTAACTCCAAAGATCATGTGATTTATCTGTGTAAAATTAGTTGTTTGAAAATGCTCGATAACAGCAAACTTGGCATTTTTGTAGGGTTGGTCTACTCTACTCGTGGAAGCCCTTCAGAGTCATGGTGCGCATCTATTTTGATAGCCAACATAGCCGGTGTGTGCCTACGTATGTACCTATGTTGTGCAAATGGACATAAAAAAAATTCCCCCCCCCCCCCCCCCACACTTTTAAAAGTGTTCCGCCGCTGCCAGCCGCTGAGGGTTTGGAAAATATATTCTTTTGCTCGTCAAGAATACAATGAAGGACAGGTGTATTACTAACGACTGTGTTGACAGTAAATTGGAAGAGGCACTTGATGGTGATAACAAATTGAAGTCTTTCTTGACAGACTACCCACTTGCACCCAATTGATGCTTTCTATCACGATTGTGAAACTGTATTGTGAATACATGAGAAAGCACAGCTACATCCTCAACCTTCTCAGCAAATGCCATACAAAAATGGACCGAAAAACAGCACACATGCCCTTCTCTGAGCAATAAACTTTTCTATGATGTGGGATGCGGATGTGGAAGAGAACTAAGGGAATTTTTTCGTTCCAAGGGGTACACCAATTCAACTGAGCTACAAGACAAGACAGAAGTCTACTTCCGTCTTATTGGGAATCGCTTAACATTTTCTTCTTAGATGCAATGTTGGCGTTTTCCTACTTCAAGATTTTTTTTCAAAGTTCCATTATCCATGAAACTTACTTTAGGTTGCCGTATTTAATTCACAAAAATATGGATGGTGCAATGTACCGATGTGGGCCCTTGGTCGAGTGGACAAGTACATGACGGGTACAAGATTTAAATATTCTTGAAATGAATGAAGCTGTGATGAAGCTGTGACAAAACTGCCACAATGGAAAGCTGATCCAAATTCAATGCTCATTAGCACATTCAATCTTTGAAGCTATCCTTCTCATGGAAAATATTCAGCTTAATGACCTTATCAACTTCTCCTTGGACAGTGAAAGGAAAGCAATGGAGTCCATCCTACAAGAGTTGTTAGGTGCTATTGAATCAGTCATTTTGAGGCAACTACAGACCCAGCTTACAGGAGGTGACTTTTGGAACCCATTACAAGATCTTAGAGCACAGGCATCATCTACTTCAGCACAAAACATATCTGGGGAAAGAAAATTTGCAATGGCTGTTGATGCACACATCAGAAAGGCACCAAACTCCACAATTGGCGAAAACCATATTCATGAGCAACAAAACCAGGGGTTGGCTCAGTGCACAAAACAAATAAGAGAGAAGGAAAAACGTCATGCGATCGATAGCACCCGAAAGGAAGGAAGGAGAGGGTAGCAAATAATGAAAGGGAAATACTTGGAAGAAAGCCACTGAGAAAAAGGCTAGAAGATATGCAGAAGGAATTAACACAGCGGGAAGAGAGACTGCACCTCGGGCAGGAACATCTAATTGAAGACATCATTGAGTGTTGGGGTCTGTGGACAACTAAACAAGAAATGGAGAGAAACATAAAAAACATGGGTAAAGAGAAGCTACTAAGTGCAGTAAAATCACACTTGCCAAATGTACAGTGGAGCAACTAAAGGAGGGATTACTTCGGCTTATTGGTGAAACAGTTTTGCAACATAAAATTAAATTGATCCTTTAGTTGCAGAGTCCCGACACTAAAGTGGGAAGAGGACGGGGACAATTGCAAGCAAATCAAATGGGGAACACAAATTAGAATATGCAGCAGACACACGAATTTTGTTCAAATATAACCAATTAATATTTACTTTACACCAATTTTAAAAAGGGTCAAATTTTGACATTTGTGTCACTTTGTGGGACCCTTGACAATTTCAGTGCCCTGACTGGGCACAAACATTTGCCATTTGGTACTGACGCAAAGAATTTAATATCCGGGACTTTATGTCAGGAGGCGTAAAGAACTGCGTTTGGTTCTTGGTTAGAAAACCAGCCATAGGGACCAGGCAGACACTGCCCAGTTTCCACCGGATATGACCTGCCCCCACCGACAGAGAGTGGAATCAACTGCCCTGTCAGGACGTAGCGATGGCCAGGAGGAAAGCAACCTAGATGGAGAGGTGTAACAAGGTTGAACAATCCATCGGTTTGAAAGGGGGCTTTGCTTAAGTAGATAGCACGCTAAAAAGTTCGCAGGACGGAATTAGTTTGCGAACTAGGGACGAGATACAAACATCACCTTTACCAGTTGGCTGATAACTCGGTGATCCAATACTGAAGAAACGTCCGGGAAACCCAGTTAGATTTCGGCGACGGCAGACAGATAATTTTTAACTGTACCCATCGTGCGGCCGCTGTCCAAAAGATATACAAGGAAATCACCACCTCTCCTAAAGAAGTATTGGAGGAATTCCATAGTGGGCTGTCGTGTACCTTTCTGGTTGAGGCTCTGCGATCCTTGCAGCTTGTCCCGATAGGCCTGCTGAGCAGAGGGATTGCGTCACAATACCCAACAAGTCAATTAAAGATCCCCTGTAGCCCAATGGATCATCTGGGGGATGAGCCGGGGGAACCACTGATGGCGGGGCCAGAATGGACCTATGAGGCAGATTTGAGAGTCTTCGTTCTCGATCTTGGCAAGCACCCGAGAAATGAGGGAGATGGGCGGGAACGCATAGGCCAGCAGGCAACCCCACTGCACCGTCAGTGCATTGATCTGCCATTCTTTGGGGTCTGGGCCCCTTGCGCAGTAGACTGTCATGTGATTGCATGACAGGCAAACAAGTCCACATGGGGTTGGTCGATCAGTTGAATGAGCGACCGAGCGTCCTGTGGAAGCAGAGACCATGGCCCAATTTCATGGAGCTGCTTAACGGTAAGCAAATTTTTTGCTTACTGTAACAGAAAAACTTGCGTAAGCGTAAACGTATTTCACGAGCGGTTGCTAGCCTAAGTGCGCAAACAAACTGCTCGCGCAACATTTTAGATCCTCTGCTTCAGTAAAAAAGAATAAGAAATTCACGACAAAATGGCGACCGAATTAGTTACGAAGAAATCTTCACCATTTTCACTAGAAATGGACCTTGCCTTGACAACCAGCTACCTAGAAGAAAAGTCCATAATCGAGGGTCCAGAGGGTGGTAAATTGACCAATAAACATAAACTTGCGTGTTGGGAGCGAGTGAGGGAGTTTATGAATGCATAAGTATTTAAATAAGGCCTAACTTTACTTACTATACACTAAAGGTGGTGCTACAAACAATGCAAAAAAATTAAATAAACAGAAAAAGTAAGTTTTGTTGACTTTTGACCTTTTCTCTGCTCAAACTTCTCACGATCACACAATGCGTACAATCATAATAGTGGAAGTTTAGCAGTACATTCGTCAAGAAGAGTAGCTAGTGCACTGAGACTCGGTGCAAAAAAGATGGAATACATTGGCATACGATATGCTACGAAAATACACAAGCAACAACGTAGTCTGTCAATACGTTGGACCGCCTTCACTCCTTCCTTCCTTCACTCGGTTATTCCATGGTTATTCCAAACCCAAGAAGAAGCGGAGGGCTGAGGGAGGCAGTCCATCCACCAGCTTGGGGACTACGTCAACTTTGTTGCTATGTCATGTATTTTTGTAGTGTAGCGGCCGTAGGCCGTTGTTGCTTGTGGTGTTGTGGTAGAGTACTTCTCTACTGAGCGGTGAGTGGAGGCCGATGTATTCGATCGTCTGTCGTAATTAGAATTCATCGAGTCCTCGGTCGGTGTACAAGTATTTCCTTTTGGATGTCTGCTGTGCTAGTGCTACCCTCCGAGTCTGTGTCTATTTAGCTGTTAGCTGAATAGGAGTGTAGTGGTGCTGCTATTGTCATGATTGAAATCCGAAATCCACTGTGCAGTGCAAAGACCGCTACAGAAATGTGGTTCAAGCGAGTAAGTACCTTGCTCACTGCAAAGTAAAATGTGTAGTCATCTTCCTAAAATATGTAGACTTTCCAGATTGTTTAAATACTATGTTTAAATACTCCCATCAGATAACTGATTTTGTGCATATTTTTTATTCTTTTCATGAATGTACTACACACGCACAAATTGTACTTCAGCTATACTGAGACTTCCCTTTTTACTTTGTCCAATATTTAAACTTGTTTTTTTATGTTCGCGTTAGTTCTCCAGCTCAATAATAAAGCCGGAGTTAGTCTGTCATTGTGAGAAGTCAATGCTTTTTCACCATTACAAAATTACTTTCACAATGTTTGCATATCATTTATTGCCTGTGAAATTATTTAAATGTAAAAAGGGGCAGGTGAAACTATTTAATAGACTGTAATTTTGTTTCATTTTGTGTTACTCTGTTCCATAATTAATGTTAAATTTTCTTATAGTAGACAAACGAAGATGGCAAACACAGGCTACAGGTGGAGACCCACATGTCCCTGAACTGAGCCATGCTCAAAAAAAATAATTGAAAGATCACTGTCATCAGTGAAATTGCATGGGATTGACTGCCCCGTGGACACCTCAGTGGTAAGTAGTGCATAATCTGTTAGTGTTAGGAACTTTGGAGTTTAAATATTAAATTCAGGAGTTGACTTTCTATGTCTCATGACTCACCAAGTTAGACAGTCAGATGAAAGTTTGACTGACCAGCATGAGTTTTGATTGAAATTATTTGAGTTGTTGTGTGTGTTATTTTCATGGAGAGCTGGAATGGTAAACCAGGTAAATGAGCAAACCAGGTATATAAGCAAAGTTATCCTGCTGTATTAAAAATGTGTGTTACTTTATGAAAGGTTATTAACATATTATTTCATTCACTTGTGGAAGAGTAAGTGTTGACACATTAATTGTCTCATGTGGTGGTAGTGTTTTAGTTTGATTAATTTTCGTAGAGCATGTTTAAATGGTTTGCCCGATGAGCTACATGTATCCAAGAAGCAAGGTTGAACAGCCCACAGCAATTGTAACTAGTATTTTGAATGAATAATTATGATTTTATTGTTCATCACAGGTTCATTCATGCCAGCAAGCAGGCCTACAAAATCAGATGACCCAGGTCACTTTATACACAAATATGTTTGTTTTAAATTTACAAATGCCTTGTTGTATGCCAACTTGAATATTATTAAATAATAATATATTGTATTTATAAAGCAGCAACATTCATGAAAATACAAAAACTTGTTGCTTTTTGTGTCTTAATTTTTAACCAACAAAGAAAAAATACAAAATTACCGACATGAGGAGGAAACTGGATTTGCTTGAGCAGGAGCATGCATTGAGATCCAGCTGGGTACTCCTGGTTCAGGCAAGGTACTGTGAGATCAAGACAGAAGCTATGTTGAAAGAGCCATAGCCAGTGTTGCAGTCATGCAATAATACATCTTTTCCCATTCCAATGCAGAACATAACCTGCCTATAATGACTTTTGAAATTTTATACAGTGTACAAGAGTTGAAGCATTTCTAATATTTATGTTTTATTGTTTCTTTCAGTCTACAGCATGCCCATCACCATCGTTGATGAAGATGAGAAACTAAACCAAATAACGGAGATTAAAACATGTGCTTCCGTCTATCACTCTCTTCAATGGTAATTACATCATGTCATTACTCAAAGAGAAAGGGAACTGACCAATTCCTGACTTTGAATAATATTTCATCGCAAACGGCCATGAATGTGACATTTTGACTGATGACAAATTCCTCCTTGGAATGTAAAGATCCATTAGTTGTTGAAATCCAATGACGTCATGTTTCTAATTTTACTTTGAAAAAGTCTGTTATGAACCAAAAGATCCCCGTACAAAAATGTAGAGACCCATTTTTCTCAGAATGATGTCATCAGATGTTTTGGATGTTGACAAATTTTGCACAGTAGGGCTATCGAATACAATGACATTTTGTACCATTTTAAAGGGAGGTTAAAGTCTACTCACATGAGGACCCTATCTATTGGAAAATGAGTACATCACACAATTGAATTGGTAATTTTCCTTCCTCTTTAATTTCTAACAATCATCAAATGCATTTACAACTTGATTTACATTTGTTTTCCTTTTTTGTCAAAGATATACATGCACCACCTAACAAGTTTACGCTGAATGCATGCCCCCTGAAAAGGGAATCAATCGAGAGCGAGTATCTCGCCAGAAAGCTGGCCATCATTGAGAAGGAGCATTATTTGAGATCAAGGATGCTCCTTGCTCAGGCTAGGTGTTATGAGATTAAGGCAGATGTTCTCTTGAACAAGATGTAACTTCTGCCTTAATCTCTAATGTTCCATTTCATGTTCCACGTTCTATTATGTTACTTGTTTGAGTAACAAGAATGGAAAATTATAAAACTTCTGTCTCGGGTATGAAGAATATTATTTGGGTTTTGTCCTTTATACTCTGTACTTTCTAAGTCCTGTGAAAAAATCCACAGGCACCTGCAGTCATATCATTTCGGTTGGATTCAAACCCTTGACACCCTAGTGATATGTTGGTGATTTTATTTTTCACAGGACTCGGGAAAGTACCAAGTATACAGTTTGAGTGCAAAACCAAATAATAAATTTTCTGACTGTAGGAACTGTAGGTACAAGTCCTTTAGTTTTAGAAGAATGAGCACGTAGAACATGTAGACAATGTATAAAATTTAAACCTGGGTGGCACAATTTCTTTTAATTTTGAATATGGAAAGTAATAGTGATTTTTGTTTTGTGCCAACAATTCCATCTATGCATGTTGTTGTTGTCCAAGGTGTTGTCTATGCCTGTGAATTGATGCGGCTAATCGATCCCTCATGGTCTGCCCGAATACTAAGTCATTGCCTTCTCCTCTGTAATCAAGGCATATGGAAAACTTTGACCAGATTTCGAGCAGAAAAGATTAAGCCGCTCTGTGTAGCAGCTTCGTGTTAGTGCACTGACCTGGTCCCGTGCATGATTATCACCCACAAACAACAGGATGACTCCATAGGCCTACCAAATGTATTAAATTTAAAATTATTAAACTTCAGAAAAAAATGTCTGAATAAAACACTCTCTCTCCCACAAAATTACAAAACACATTGACTGTTGTGTAGTATGTCACCCCTATTCAACGTAATGTTTTGATCCGATCACAAAGTACCGTCCAACTACTGCTACAAAAACGTACTTTGGCAAAAATCTACTCAAAGGACAGGGTTTTTATACCAATCTAAGAGTAGCTGAATAACATTTTTATCTTCTACTTATAACAAATAATTCCTGGATGTGATAATTCGGCGTACAAAGCGTAAAATTCAGAGAACAAAATGCGGCTTCTACTTTGTTTCTTGCAACGTGTACAGGAAGCGTGTTTCTTGCAACGTGTACAGGAAGCGTACTTGACAGATCTAGTTCCCGCTTCAATGATAGCGTTATCAGCGTGTGGGTGAGAGAACTGCGGAACCAGACTAAGGAAGCTTTGCATACATTTTAAAGGACACCCAACAACAAAGAAAACTCCTTATAATTGGACGGAAAAAGCCATCCTTTACTCTGGGCTAATCAAAAATTGTGTTACATAGATGGAAAGAGAATTGTTCATAGTTTATTTTGGCGTGCGAGATGGGTCTGTGCGATGTCGTAAACAATTTTGCCTTTCTGTTTAGTGAGTGAACCCGGAGGGAGTGCTGCCAAATTTGTGTTGACCTCCATAGGAAATGCTGATTTGTAAGCTTGTATCCCGTATTTGAAATGAAAAAACACTATTTTTTTTAAAGTTATCTATTTAATTTTGTTATATGTTTCTAAAGGGAAGAAATTAAAGTTTTAAATTCCGAACGAGACGGTGTGAAATACCTATTCAAATTTTGTGTATGTAAGAAAGTTTGCCATTTAGGCGTTGTTGAGTCGCCGATTTCCCGTGTTGTAGCGTGCGCCGCGGGGGCCTTTTAGCAAATGCGCGTAAGTTTTCCATATGTTAAGGTTGCTAGCTGGGTCCTCTGTTATGTTTTCCTCCTCAGGCATGAGGTCACCTTTATCACATTAATCTTTAAAAAAATATTGCATAAAAGTTGCAGGTTATCTAGTCACTGGATAGCATTCACCTCATTCAGCACTTATTGATATCAAATGTATTTTTAATTGTGTTTATTGGAAAATTGGAAGATGTTGTGCTGTAGTTCTAAATACTCTTGTACAACAACATGTTTTCCCTCATTATTCATAGTTCAACATTGAAAACACAGAAATATGTGAACAAATCTAGTAACAAAAACGAACAAATTACCTTCATCAATTCCATAATTATGGAGCAGGCAGCATGCCACAATTTCAGCTGATGCCTTTGTCATGGAGCGAACCCTCCTACCTGTGTTCATCAGGGCAAACCTGTTTGTTATGCCAAAGGTCTGCTCAATCAGTGACCTAAAAATACTAGGTATTTCAAACATTGGTTCCCAAGCCCTACTTTTCAAGAAACTTATTGAAATAACATGTGAAAAACTTCACCACAATGGGTGCTCGGACTTTTTATTCATTTTTTTTAAAAATTTCCTCAGTAAACAGCTCATATTATTCACATTTTGCACCGCGGTAAAAATTCTTGTATTCGAGTTTGGTTTTTCCTTCATTATTTTCTCAAAAATGAAGACTTTTCAAGCCGAAAAATTACTACTGTTTTTAAATCAAGTGAGATTTTGATTACAATTTTGACTCTTGTCTGTTACAAATGCAGCCCACTACCATAATAGGTTTAAAGCTGTACATTGGGGCATTTGTCACCAGGAACACTCTTTACCTTGTTACTGCATGTACTGTATTGTATGCAACTTCCTTGACCGTGTTGGGGTTGGCATAAGGTGTTATGAGACCAACTCGCTGGTAATACCCCCGAGTCGCCCAACAGCACACAGTCTGGCCATCTGTTTATGATGTGAAAAGGAATATACAATTTTGTTAAACAATTTCTGGGGCCGATTTCGCTAACGCTTTGCGATCATCGCAAATGCCAAAATCAATCGCTAAGTCAAAAATCCATCGTAACTTAGCGATGAATTTTAAAAACCGATTTCACAAAACTTAGCGATGAATAAATCCATCGCAGGTCACGAAGTTAGCGATGGATATTTTGCGATGACAAAATAGTGTCCGAACAAGGTTAATTCATTGCAAAATAAGTCAAAGTTTTAATATCAGCGCAATTTTTTGTGTGCGTTGTTACTGAATTCGCGTTGTCATACGTAAATTGGTGTTATACTTCGTTGTTTTTTCATTGTTTTATCGGGTACAATGGCGTTACAACTATTGTATATTAACAACGCCCGAGCTCTGCAGAGAGAGAGGTCTTCAGAGATAGAACAAATCCATTGGAGACGTACAGGGACAAAAAGATGCACAAATATTACAGATTTAAGCGAAAAGGAGTCATGCGAGTGATCGACATGTTAGAACCAAATGTTAGATTACAGACATAAAGAAGTCATGCAATTGATGCAAGGGTGCAAGTTTTTGTGGCTCTTTTCTTTTTTTTGCCATCGGCTGCATTTATTCCATGACGTCAGAACACCATGGAATATCTGAGGCAAGTTCTTGCAGAATTATCCACAGGGTGGTAAGCATACTTGTGAACATGAAAGACAGATTTGTGAAGTGCCCCGCAACACAAGCTGAAGTCGCTGACATTCAGTTGGGATTCTACCTGTTTTATATCCTGTTTTCCTGGTGCGGTCGGAGCAGTTGATTGTTCCCATGTTCCTCTTGATTGTTGTCCGTATGGCCCAAATGAACACACATACGTAAATCGGAAAGGGGTACATAGCATTAACGTTCAAATAATCTGCAATGCCAAGTACGAAATCATGAATGTAGTGGCAAGATGGCATGGTTCCGTCCACGACAGTCGAATCATCCAAGAGAGTGAGGTTGGGCAGATGTTCGAATGGAGCTCGGCGGTGTACTCCTGGGGGACTCTGGGTACCCACAACGGCGGTGTACTCCTGGGGGACTCGGGGTACCCACAACGGGAGGTGGCTAATGACCCCTTATAGCGATTCAACTACTGCTGCTCAAAGAGCTTATAATCAGTAAGATTGGTGATTAGGAAAAATCGTTTAGTTTTGCAGTTTTAAAGATAATTTAGTTAAAGTAGGCCTATTTTCAGTTTAAATCAATATTTAGGCATCTACATTTAATTTTTAAAATGCTGAAACAAACAATAAGACAACCTCACACGTGAGTCGCAAGAAGTTTGCATTCGCTTGTTCAATAATAACATACTTATTTAAATTTCATTCAAATATAGTTATCGTCTCCATTAAAAAAGAAACGTTTACACAAGAAAACTATTCATAATTTTTTTTAGTGCTCATCGCCATGGAAGAGTGGTTATCGAGCAGACCAATGGGCAGTTAAAGATGAAGTTCCCATGTCTAAGAAAAGGGCTCCGCATCGCACCCAACCGCGCATGCAATATAATAGTTGCATGTGTGGTTTTGCACAACATATCTAAAGAGATAAATGACCCATACCTCGGACGGCAGCATCAGCTGGACATTGTTGAAGTACCAGACTACGAAGGGCCACCTAACATTAAAGGGGATGTTGATAGAGATCGTCTGGTTCAAAACGCATTTCGGTTGTAATTACAAAATTAAACATTATTAGGCTACTTCAAGGTTCAAGGTTCAGTTATTTCCACGGTATCTAAATGCAGAAAAGGGCAATAAAATTATAAATCAAAAGAGATCGACACAAGATGCGAAGTACAATTTCACAAAAAGTGATCAAATGCAGGGGATCCCGCCATGAAAAAAAAAATGCTTCAAAGTGAACTGATTTATTTGTAGAAAGTACATATATTCCCAAGTATCCAGTGAAATCGTTTCACCAGGTGTCATTCCGTTTTGGAGGAAAATGCAAACAGGTCGGTTAAACGAATTTTCATGTCAAACTCTATCCCACAAGTCCACAGTTTCTCAAAGAACACAACATTCCAACGATGTAATTTCCCTTCAAATTACCTTTACAAAATAAAAATAAACATTGTGATTTTGAGGGCCATTATATTGTTATTTTTTCTTACACGAAACTGTCTCAAATGTTTCATACATGTATCACTTTAGATGGTAGGTACAAGTTATTGAACTTTGTAATCAGTAAGATTAGTTTTCAGACCAAACTAATAGTTTTTCTTGGAAATTTCTATAATCTTTTAATCAAGAAACGCAGTGAGTTTAATGTGAATTTATATTGTTATATTGTTATATTTCATTGTTAAATCATAGCGATAGGACCACCAACGAGTTGCAACTTTCAAACCGCAATTGTGACAGCTGACATAAACTCAGTCCTCTTTGCAGTCAGCCAATTGTCCATGGCACAGCGGCACACGGTGTATTTTTGGAAATCGACGTGAGCAATACCCCAACTAGTAGTTCTGTGGAAAGAAAGCGTCGCAGGAAATGATGTGAAAAATAAACTCCCCGATGGAAATTCTTGCTGCAAAATAAAGTCAGAATGTATGACAGCCTTTTTCAAAGCATGGCACAAAATAAATGTGTTGTGTCCATGAAGGGATGTCACACATTGCCAAAAAATATATATTTGCAAAAGTTGTGATGTTGGAAATATATTTGCAAATATATTTACAAAGATTTGTGATGTCGCAAATTATGTCACATACTTATCGCATAGTTGTGACAAAGTATGCGATAAAGTATGAGACAAAACTTGCGACATCACAAGTTGCAAAGATATTTGCGATGCGCGATTTCCCTTCAGCGCGGCCCTTTCATCTCCATTGTTACTGCCTGGGAGGTTCAAACTCGTTCTGTGGTCCTATCTCTGTGGTTTAAAAACAAATTTGGCAAGAAACAAAATAAATTGTGACTAATAAGAAAGAGAAAGTTAGTCTTCATTGTGCGATGGTTAATGTTTTGCTGACACCACATTTGATGGTTTTAAAGGCACTGGACACGTTTGGTAATTACTCAAAATATATATTAGCATTACAACTTACTTGATAACGAGCAACAGAGAGCTGTTGATAGTCTAAAACATTGTGAGAAACGACTCCCTCTGAAGTAACGTAGGTTTGTTCTTTTATGCATATGTTGGGATACACCAAGTGAGAATTACTGGTCTTTGACAATTACCAAACGGGTCCAGTGCCTTTTAAGGGTGTGTACAACATTGGTAAGAATAAAAATTAAAAATTTCACATATTTGCACATAACTTGCATGGTATAAAGATGGTCATGGTGGAAAACTTCCCTTGAAATGGTTTTGCTTGAAATTTCCCTTTCGTCTGTTGCACTTAAGAGGTTTGTGACTCACGAGTCTGTGACTGTTAATAATAGTTCATGTGAGTTAAATTTGTTCTCTATCACTATTAAATCTGCATAGGGCAGCCTACAATTTAAATATTAAGTTAATGATTGGAATTTGTACTGTTGTTTCATTCCACTATGCCTCTCGGTAAGGTTATGCTCTTTTCACTACAACTTAGGAGTGAAACGTAACTGAAATAATGTGCAAGTAACATCTACATCATTTTTGATTTGAAAAAATGAACCTCTTAATCCAGAATTATTATCTCGTTTCTACAAGATTATTTCCTTGTGCCACAAGATGTTGCAAGTCAATGTAGTTACTTAGATACATTTTATTAGTATTATACATGGTCAGATATTAATAATCTTGTTACCACCAGAATCAAAGAAATAACATATTTGTGTGTCACTTCTCAGTCTTTGTATGAAGGCCTAAACTTACTTCAGATTCAGTGTCAGTTGTGTCTGGGCCAGGGGGTGGAGGGTCTGCCTTTGCTTTGGCTGGTGTGGTGTTGACCTAGGTATGGATAAAAACAATTGAAATACTGTTAAGTGGGTTTTGTTTTTATCATCAGTTATCATTATTACTGTGGGAACTCAGAAGTTAAGCTTTTATAGAGAGTGTTCCTTGGATCTAGTTGCGGGAGTTCATTCACAAATCCACCTGATTGAACTTATACAGCTTAAAGTAGTGCATGTTCATTGTTTTAATCAACACCTTATAACTACTATTGCTTATTATTATGTAATTGT